>JAUMHN010439656.1:0-11535 GCA_032360265.1 Heliamphora ciliata
TCTAAAAGAGAATTAACATATAAATAGAGCTTCTTACCCATCATGAGGCCATGCCTCAATATAACTTTTAAGATGATTAATCACTTTAGCTGACTTACAAATGTTTAATCATAACTATTTTGCCATTGCGAGATTTGATATTGTTAGGCCCTAGTTAAACAAGAGAAACCTATACATAAAAAATTAAAAAAATGAATCAAAAGGTGAAAAAAGTCGCACAAAACCAAAAAGAAAGTTAAAAAATAGAATCTAAAAAAAGTCACATAAACCCAAGCGATCACATCCTAAACGCGCAATTGTTAAATCCTATTCTACATCACATTCAAATAGTAATTAAATTCTAAAACAATCCACCACATCTCAAACTTCAACATTATCAAACCATATTCATCATCCACAACATTGAATTGTTTTAAAGTGACATATAACTAAAACATAAAATGAAAAGTGAGTTAACTGAATAACATGTAGAACTTGAATACCAACTCGATGCCGATGCTTGGCTCCTTTGAAGTAAAGAAGGGTTGGACGTTTCTGATTTTCTGATATCTGCAATCTAGGTAATAAATGGATGTATGGCACAATTAATTGGTCATCAAGGACTTAAATTCATAATAGGAACTCAAGTTCATCAACACGTATATGAAAAGATTTCCTTTTTGCCCCTTTTTTACCAAGATTAGAATGAAAAATAAAAATTAATAAATTACCTTTCAAGATCATAACCTCCTACTCCCAACAATCCATTAAAAAATTAACATAATGTCAAAAAGGTGGGTGAAATAACCACTGTTACATTAAAAGCGCAACAATGCAAGTAAGATCATATAATAAAAATGAAGCAAAAATATGCTGATTTATTCCAAGTTCCCAATCAAGTTGTAAAATTATAATCATATTTTTCTAATTATAATTTATAAATTTATAATTTTAGCAAGACGTAATTAACAAATCTTGTCACGCCCACGACTCCGAGGCATGTGAACACGCTTACAACTAATAATCTAAGCCGATCGATGAGAAAACCTTTTCATGTAGTTTAATCTGTGCTTGGAACTTCCTTTAAAGAAAATATATTGAATCCAGATTGTTTTTTAAAAAAATTATCATTTCTCAAACTCTACCTCAAAATATTCTAAGTATATTTCTGAAAAATTTTGACAAAATTTTTTCTATTTTTCGAACTTTTTCAAATTATTTACCAACCTGTCAAATTCAAATAACAATATATACACAGGCTCTGCCTGAATCTCAACACCCAATGACAATTCACAATAAATCAAAGACTATTACTCCAAGTATCGGCGTAATTACATTCATCCAACAAAACAGTATAATTCAAGAATTTTTATAAGTTTTGTCATCTAAGAGTTTGAGATTAAAACATTCGAGTAAACATGCATGATTACAAAATTTTATATTCCGCATTCAAGACACATATATCCACATCCGTATAATTAACCGAAGAATTTAATCATTCAAAATTTTAATCTATAACTTGAGTCCTACATCAATGTAATTTTAACCCTCCGACTTAACTCATCCATTACACATTCCACATTCATTCAAAATCCCCTATCAATCCATGAATTCAAACTTAAGCTTCTAACAAAATTTGAGTTTATTAGATTGAGCCACCAATTTATTATAACATCAAAAGTCAAGGTTTCAATTACCCCTTCATTACCCTTATCTTATTATAGATCTCAAACCTCATGATTTTAAACCAATCAAACCATGAGTTAACTAGATTTTGAATAAGGATTCCAAATTAAAAATTAGATGTCCTTAACTTCCAATATAGGGTTCTAATTTCACGTTGTCATGTACTCAAATTGCCAAATTACAAACCTAAACAACATAGTATGTATCTCATTTTTATCATATCATCAACCTACCAAAAACCCTTATCAACCAATTAACTTAATTGTCTTAAAGCAAACAAGCGCGGTTACACCAATTTTAGGGTCTTATCTCAAAGTTTGTCCAACCTTAGGATTTAATTGTAAATCCAATTCTAGGCCCGCAACTTGTTAGTAGATAGCCTAAGCAACTTATTTGTTTTTATCCATCTCCATTGATCCATGTATTTACTACTTAACTTGGATTTATACCCAATCTTCCTCCAACACTTAAATGAAACCATGAACTCTTCCATAAATTCCTAGAATTTCATGTTACAGACTTCAATCAACTCAGTAGTTCAACTCATAGATTATAAACTTCCAAGGCACATAGGTCATCCAACTCACTAAATATTCCAGGTGTTGGTGAAGACATAGTTGATTTCCTCCAATCTTGAGTTATGATAAGGTCTTACCACTTAAATCCACAAATTGTCAAGTTACATGGTCTTAGTTACCACTTATGAGTTCCCAGTTCAACATTTCTCTCCCCCAATTTTGCTCACATCATGATAGGAAAGAAAAACATCAATTTATAAACGTACATTATCATTCATAGTTAGGGACATGCAACCAATTTATGTTTCTCAGATTCAAAAACTTAATTCTAAAACTCAATTTCTTGTAATCAACCTTTGAATTAATTCAAAGCTTAATGCCTCAACAACCCTCACATGTTCCAAACCCATTAAATTAATCAAATTCCATGAGATTTATGCTTTACAATATTACAAGCCAAGTTCTTTATCCAAAATTTCTCCTATTTCAAATTAGCGTTACCAATTCAACTTTCAACTCTTAAATTATCAAATTACAAGACTTATACAACTCACCAGGGATTTTAATTCCACCATTTTATTAAGCTATCATAAAATCAAACCATTCGATCGTGAACTCAACTATGATTTTAACCACAACTCATAATTTGAGTTCAAATTATCACTTTAGTTTTCAATTCTCAAATCTTCATGTCACATGGCTTAAGCTATTAATTATGAGATTTAATTCCACAATATCAACCCATTATCGTGAACCCAAACCCAACAACCCATAAAGCATCCATAATTTTGATTAATCTCGTATAAACTTAGGGTTTCATACGATTTTCAAGTAAAATCAATACAAATTAACTCAAAATATCAAAGCTAGTCAAAATCCTACCTTGTAGAAGCAAAACTCCTCGTTTTTGGAACCCTAAAGTTTTTTACCATCACTGTTTTGGCGCATAGAGGGCTCAAAGCGAAGCTCTTTATTCTATCCACATGTGTCTTGAAATTTGTCATAATTTTTTATCCTTAAATACCTTGTTATTAGTGACGGACCCAAAAATTATACTTGTGATATCCAATCCCACATCGGTAAGAGATAGAATTAAAATTTAGCATATAAAAAAACTTGTAGTCTACTACTAATAACTCGAGCTTAAGCATTTTGAGCTGTGTTGTTAGGTTCTTTATTCGAGTTATTAGGTCAATGATCCACTTTCGTTTTTACAAATTGTATTAAAATCAACCCTAGCTCATGACGGGCTTCGTAGCAGTGTAAATAGAGAATTAGAGACTCCAAAGAGAGGTAGAGGCCCCAAGAGTATTTAACTTCTGCACGCTAATGGATTTCCCAATGTCCTCTACTAAGCTGCTATTCACATCTTAGCTAAGGAAAGAACTTGTACCAAGCGACGAGGGCGTCGTGTATTTGAGAGAAAGATATTGTGTTACCCTATCCTACAGCGGTGGGAGATAAAAATTAAATCTGATATATAAAAAAAACTTGTAGGCTACTACTAATTACTTGAACTTAAATATTTTGAGTCATGTTTTTAAGCTCTTTATTCAAGTTATAGGGTCAGTGTTCTACTTTGGTCATTACAAATGGTATTAGAGTCAACTTTAATCCTAGTAAGGGCTTTATGGTGGTGAAAATAGAAAAGTAGAGGCTCTAGAGAGGGGTAGAGACCCCCGAGGTTGAATATCTTGTGTACACTAATAGGATGCTATATGTCCACTAATAGGCTGATATTCACAGCCCAACCAAGGGATGAACCTATGTCGCGTGATGAAGGCATCACGTATTTAAATGGAGGGTATCACAATATCCAATCCCACATTGGTGGGAGATACGAATTAAATTTGATATATAAAGAAACTTGTGGGCTCTACTACTAATTACTTGGGCTTAAGGATTTTGGACAGGAGTGTTAGGCTCTTTATTAAAGTTGTTAGATCAATGGTCCACTTGAGACATTATAAATGGTATCAGAGCCAACTCTGATTCCTATGTTGGCTCCATTATGGTGTGAATAGAGGATTAGTGGCTCCAAAGAGGGGTAGGGTCCCCAAGGTTGTGTACTTTTTATACACTTATGGGCTATTTGTGTCTGATAATGGGCTACTATCCGCATTCTAGTCAAGAAAAAAATTTGGGCCACGCGACGAAGGCGTCACGTATATGAGTAGGACAGATTGTGATATACAACCCCACACCAATGGAGGATAAAAAATATGTTAGTTGTCTAATGAAATAAGTGAGCTACTACTAATAACTTAGACTTAAGTATTTTGGGTCACATGGTTAAGTTTTTTATTTAAATTATTAGATCAATGGTCTACTTGATCGTTACAAATGGTATCAGAATCAACCATAATCCCATGACGGGCTTTGTGGCGGTGTTGATAGAGGAATATAGGCTCTAAATAGGAGTTTTAAGAGGTAGAGACCCCGAGATTATATACATTGTACATGCTAATAGGTTGCTCTGCCTCCACTAATGGATTACTATTCACATTCCATCGAGAGAAAAAATTTAGGCCACGCGACGATGGCGTCACATATATAATTGGGATATATTGTGATACTCTATCCCACATCGATAGGAGAAAAAATAATATGTCTATTATATAATGAAACAAATGAGCTACTTCCAATAATTTGGGTTTAAGTATTTTGGGTCATGTTATTAGGTTTTTTATTCAAGATATTGGGCTAATGATTTACATGAGTCATTATAAATAGTTTCAGAGTCAACCGTGTTCCATGACGGGCTTCATGGCATATGGATAGAGGAATAGAGGGTTCGGATAGGGTTAGAGGTCTCGAGATTATATACTTTGTGCACACTAATGGGCTTCTCTGTGTTCGCTAATACGCTATTGTCCACATCCCAACCAAAAAAAAAAAACTTGGGCTACACAACAAAGGTGTCATGTACTTGAGTAAGGGACATTGTGATACTTTATCCCACGTTGGTGGGAGACAAAAATTAAATCTGATAAATAAAAAAAATTGTGGGCTACTACTAATTACTTGGGCTTAAACATTTTAAAATGCATTGTTAAACTCTTTATTCAAGTTATTGAATTAATTGTCCACTTGGGTCATTAAAATGCTGAGGGGCCAATGTGACTTCTTAGATTTTGGAATGGTTAAAATATTAATATTTATCAGAAGTGTTAAAAACAATTGTTCCATTGAAAGAAGCTTATGTAGGGCAAACTGCCAAAATCCTATGATTATGTCTATGATTTCAGCTAAAAATAATTTGGACAGACAATCACCGAAATAGGTTCCAGATTAAAAGTTTTTGATATCAAACAGTCAAAATAAAACTCGGTAATACTCCCAAAATTAGTTTTAGAATTATATCTTTCGAAATTTGGTTAGATTGATTTCGGTTGCTGTAACAATTTGTTAGTCAACAATTCGCTGCGGCTTTCAACTAGAAGTCAAATCTCCAACACGCGCATTCTGCTGTATTCCTGAATGCTAGAACTCGATCGTAATGTGGACTATATTCTTCGTGTTCTTCAAAAAATTTTGTTAACTTGACTTAGGTTTCAAAGACGTGGAAACCCTTGCCACCAAATTAACTGATGAATAGGTTTTATAACACAAAATATACAGGTTATAGCAGGGACATACAGAGTAAATAAGACGTGGACTCCTAATGTAATTATAAAATTCTATATCAACTTAGAAGTAATTTCATAAAAATATAAATTGTAATTCATTCTACTAAATAATTATAATTACACTCTCAGCCTTATTATCAAAATCGTAGTATTCGAGCTCCTGTTATTAAATACTTTTTATTTATTCTCCTCACGTTAAGATTGCAGATACACGTCAATTAAAATAAATTACTGACAATTATATTTAATTGGCATTTTTGAAAATTCTTTAAGATATTTTGCTTAACTTATTTTACTACCGGATTATAAAATCCATCTGTAGGGTTTAGTTTAGTCAAAACTTATAAATTTCCTCAAGAAGGTGTTATCAATCCTGATTTTTCGGGACGTGAATTATGTCAATAATCAATATACACCATATAATTAATTGTTGGGGATTAGAACGCAATAACTAATCCCGCCCAAGACCAACTACGATTACACAAACACAGAATAAACAACGAAGAAGAGACAATCGCACACAAACACAAAGGTTTACGTGGTTCTGCAAGTTGTGCCTACGTCCACGGGATCACACACTTTTACTATTGATTGGAGGTTACAAAGGGAGAAAGGTCTGGGAGAGAAAAACGTACAGAATAACACCAAGAACAATAATAAAAATCCCTTAACGGCTACTGTAACCCTAGTAACTTATAAAGTCATTCTCGCATAGACCGATCGATCGGTCTCAAGGTACTCTCGGTTCCAAGCTCTGCAGACATGACTGATCAATCGGTCTAAATCACCGATCGATCGGTCTAACCCAAATCTGGATTTTTCTTCACATTCTCAACAATTCTCGCACTTGAAGTAAAACCACTCCAAGCCTTGAGAAATCCCAACAACCTCACCAATCACCTTGAAACCATTGAAGCAAATACTCAAACCTATGTGACCCAACCTCCTGTCTTCTATCCTTGAAGACCAACTGAAGGCGAGCATAGCTTCAGTTTGTCAATGTTGACACCTTTTGTCAACATATCAGCTGGATTTTTTTTCCCGCCAATCTTCTCAAGATTTAACTCACTGCTATCTAGTAACGAGCGAATGAAATGATACCGCAGCTGTATGTGCTTCGTCTTGAAAGGAAATGCTGGATTTTTGGCAAGAAAGATAGCACTCTGGCTATCACTGTAGAGCGTCCCTCTGTCAACCTTCTTATCTAACTCATCCAAGAGACCCTGCAACTATACCATCTCCTTTTCAGCCTCTATCACTGCCACATACTCTGCCTCTGTAGTAGAGAGTGTAGACAAACATAGTGGTGCTCTTCCTAAGTCAACATCACCTACAAAGTCTGCATCTACGTAGCCTTGCAGCTTCAGTCCTGTCCTCGTGAAACACAAAGACATTTCTGTAGTCCCTTTCAAATACCTCAGAATCAATTTGACAACATCTCAAAGCTGTTTTCCTGGATTGCTCATGTATCTACTGACTACTCCCACTGCATGTGCGATATCTGGTCTGGTACAGGCCATAGCATACATCAGGCTACCAATAGCCGATGCATAAGGAACCTTGCTCATGTGCTCCTGCTCTTGTTCTGTCCTTGCAGACTAATCCTTAGTTAGCCTAAAATGGCTAGCTAAGGGTGTAATGACAGGTTTTGCGCCATCCATGTTGAACCTGCTCAGCACCTTCTTCACGTATTTTCCCTAAGATAGTCTTATGGTTCTTGCGGCTCTATCTCTAACTATTCTCATCCCAAGGATTTGCTTGGCAGCTCCCAAATCTTTCATGAAAAATTATTTTGACAGTTGCTTTTTCAGCTTGTTGATCTCCTCAATGCACAACCCGACAACGAGCATATTATCTACATATAGCAGTAGAATGATATATGAGCTGTCAAAATTCTTAACATAACAGCAATGATCCCCCTCCAGCCCGGTAAACTCGGTACTCTGCATGAAGTTATCAAACTTCCTGTACTGCCTTGGAGCTTGTTCAAGACCATACAAGCTCTTCTTCAATTTATAGACCATGTCTTCCTTGTCTTTCACTGTAAATTCCTTAGGTTGGCGTATGTATATGTCTTCTTCCAACTCACCATGAAGAAATGCAGTCTTGACATCCAACTGCTCCAGAAACAAATTCTCTGCAGCTATAATCCCCAGCACTGTTCTGATAGTTATCAACTTCACAACCGAGGAGAAGATTTCAGTGAAGTCAACTCCTTCCTTCTGCTGAAATCCCTTGACAACTAACCTTGCCTTGTAGCGCCTACTGCCATCATGTTCTTCCTTCACTCAGTGTACCTACTTGTTGTGCAAAGTCTTCTTTTTAGCTAGTAATCTAGTCAGCTCCCATGTCTGGTTTGTCAGCGGAGAATCCATCTCATCTTTCATTGCTGACTCCCACTTCATTGAACTCTCGGTCTATGAAACTTCTGCATAACTCTCTGACTCACCACTGTTAGTGAGCAGAATATAAAATACGGACGGTGAAAACCGTCGTGGCGGTCTGATGCTCCTGGAAGACCTCCTGACTATAGTTATTGGCGTACTGTGTTCCACCTGTGGATTCATGTTTTCTTTGTCTTCCTCATTCCCATTCTGTTTGGCTCCTTCAGAAATGTCATCCAAGTTAATGAATTCGGATTTCTTCGTCTCCGACAACACACTGTCTGTCTCAGCCTTTGACTTATCCTTGTATAGCACATGTTCATTAAACACCACATTCTTGCTTCTGATGATCTTTTGGTTCTTGTCATCCCAAAATTGGTAGCCAAACTCGTCATCACCATATCCAATAAAATTACAGACTTTAGACTTTGGTTGCAATTTTTTTCTAGCATCAGCATCAACATGAACATATGACGTGCAACCAAAGACTTTTAGAAAAGATAAGTTTTCCTCATTTCTGCTCCAAACCTCCTCTGGAAATCTGAGTCCCAACGGTACTAACGGTCCTCGATTCAAAAGGTAGGCTGCTGTATTCATTGCATCAGCCCAAAATAGTCTGGTAGCCCAGAATGCAGTCTCATGCTTTTGGCTCTCTCATTCAGTGTTCGGTTCATCCGCTCAGCCACGCCATTTAGCTGTGGTGTTCCTGGAATGGTCTTCTCCCACCTGATTTCACTAGCTGCGCAGAAATCTATAAATCTCCCATCTGTGTATTCACCTCTATTGTCCGACCTCAGACACTTCAGCTTTAATCCGGTCTCAATCTCAACTAAAGCCTTCCACTTCTTAAAAGTATCAAACACATCAGACTTGTGCTTCAGAAAGTAGACCCATACCTTCCTGCTAGAGCCGTCAATGAATGTCACGTAATACCGCGAGCCTCCAAGAGATGCAACTGGGAAAGGACCCCACAAATCTATGTGCACCAACTCTATCCTGTCTGGCTTTGGTGTCCTGCCGCCTTTCAAAAAATTAACCTGCCTCTGCTTCCCGAAGATGCAACCCTCACACAAATCAAATTCTACAGACTTCAAATCCAACAACTTGCCCTTTGACTGCAGAATTTTTATCCCTTTCTCACTCATGTGCCCCAGCTTCTGATGCCATAAGCTCGTGTCTGAACCGCTATCTTCTAATGCCACTGTATCCCTTGTACTAGTAGTCATGTACAGGGTACCTACCTTCGCTCCTCGAGCCACTACCATAGCTCCTTTGGAGACTTTTCACGTGCAACCAACAAAGGTCACTGAATGACCTTCAGCATCTAACTGTCCAACTGAAATTAAATTTCTCATCAGTTTAGGTACATGCCGTACCTTCTGTATCTTCCACACTGATTCGTTCGGCACTCTGATTCTGACGTTGCCCGTACCCACGATGTCTAAATCCTCTTCGTCTGCCAAATATACCTTGCCGAAGTCACCGACAACATAATTGTCCATAATTTCCCGATATGCCATCGTGTGAAAGGATGCACTTGAATCCAACACCCAAGAATCAATAGAGCTATCAACCGATAGGACCAAGGCATCCTGTACGTTCTCTGTCACAGCATTGGCTGACTCACCGTTAGCCTTCTTCTTCTTCTCCCTACAGTTCTTTTTGATATGGCCAGTCTTGCCACAACCCCAGCATTCAGCCTGTCGTTCCGACCTGGACATACTTCTGCCTCTTCTGGACTTAGACTTGCCCCTGTTTTGGTTCCTGTCATTACCTCTACCCCGTGCTTCAACATTTAATGTCGTACCGGCATTCGACCCCAAATTAGATACCTCACCTGAATCCCTCCTGCGAACCTCCTCGCTCAATATCAAATCTCTGACATCGTCGTACTTCAGTTTGTTCTTGCCGACAGAATTACTCACTGCCGTTCTCATAGCCTCCTAACTGTTTGGCAATGAGGCCAACACAATCAAGGCCCTGACTTCACCATCAAAATTGATATCCACTGAAGATAGTTTATTCGTGATGGTATTGAATTCATTTAAGTGTTGTGCAACGGGTGTACCCTCAGTCATCTTTAGGTTAAAAAGTTTCTTCATGATGTGTATCTTATTATTCGTTGACGGCATCTCATACATACTTGACAGTGCCACCATCATATCCGCCGAAGTCTTCTCCTTGATTACGTTGTGCGCCACCAACCGGGACAACGTTAATCTGATGGCTCCCAGCACCTGTCTTTCAAGTAAGGCCCAATCCTCATCCTTCATGCCCTTTGGTTTGGATCCCAAGAGCGACAAGTGTAGCTTTTTTCCATACAGATAGTCTTCTATCTGCATCCTCCAATAACCGAAGTCCGTACCATCGAACTTCTCGATTCCTGCCAATCTTCCTTCTTCTGCCATGTGTGTCCGTCTATTTCCTAACTTGGAGCTCTGATACCAGTTGTTGGGGATTAGAACGCGATAACTAATCCCGCCCAAGACCAACTACAATCACACAAACACGGAATAAATAATGAAAAAGAGACAATCGCACACAAACACAAAGGTTTACGTGATTCGACAAGTTGTGCCTACGTCCACGGGATTACACACTTTTACTATTGATTGAAGGTTACAAAGGGAGAAAGGTCTGGGAGAGAAAAACGTACAGAATAACACCAAGAACAATAATGAAAATTCCTTAATAACTGCTGCAACCCTAGCAGCTTATAAAGTCATTCTCGCATAGACCGATCGATCGGTCTAAAAGACGGATCGATCGGTATCAAGGTACTCTTGCTTCCAAGCTCTGCAGACATGACCGATCGATCGGTCTAAACTACCGATCGATCAGTTTAACCCAAACCTGAGTTTTTCTTCACATTCACAACATTAATATCATTATCCAATTTACCGGGATTATAGACCAATAAAAGATCACACCCTCTAATGAATCAAAATAACTAATATTAAATATATGTGAATAATAATTATTTGGATATTAGAGTATAAGCACTCATAATAATAATGGAGTGCGAATTAATTTATATAGTCAGTATAAAATTAATTACTCAACTTGACCATATTCAATACGCACAAAGCGTACTAACACAGTAAGTCGAAACAATTGTCGAAACAATTACAATTCCCCATAATCAAGATAGATCTACTAAAATATTGTGTTACAGTCGTACCAATGGTTTGTTCAATTCCATCTAAGACTGTGAACCAAAAATTTATATTCTACAAGAACTTTTAATCTAATCTTTTGTGTATAAGTCGAACTCTACACACCAAATTAAATACTATATAGAATAAAAGACACTCATGCATCACATTAAATAAATAATGA
>JAUMHN010439667.1:0-11533 GCA_032360265.1 Heliamphora ciliata
AAAATTCTGCTTTATCTTTAGATGCCAAATAAATTCCTAATATGATCCAAATACTAAACGATGTAATATAAAAGTTGATTTTTTTTAAAAAAAAATCCCGATTTTTAAATCATCCAAATGGAGCCTTAATCTCACTCTCGTCGGTAGATGCCAAATAAATTCTTAATATGGTCCAAACACTGAACGACGTAATTTAAAACTTGATTTTTTTAAAAAAATTCTAATTTTTAAATAATTCAAACGGAGCCTTAATCTCACTCATGTCGGCACATGATAATCCACATGCGTACGTGGCACCATGTGCCGCTGCGGTTGATAACTGACGGTAGCCGTCACTCCAGGCGGCAACGTCCCACAAAACGACAAATTTAGGAAAACTACTTCGCTGGGCTATTAACTGCAGCAGGGGAACGAGGAGGGTGCTCTGATTCACATAATAGTACCGTATTGTGCTTTTTTAAGTATAGTATTTTTTTAAATATATTTTTATGATTAATTCGTTTATTACATAGAATTTTTAAGTTTATCGTTTATAAAAAAAATTTAGATTAATTTGATATTTATAACTAACTGATTGGATAATATTTGCTTTTTTTTTTCTCAAAACTAAATTTTATTTATTTATTTATTTATAAATTAACATTATGCAATTACTTAATTATAAATATCGAATCAATTTAAATTTATTTATAAATAACAACTTAACAAAATCTAAATAATAAATAATTTTAATTATAAAAACATATTAAAAAAATATCTTGCTTAAAATCTCAGTAAATTACTGTACTTTTAAACATGGTACCCTCCCGCTTCCCGCAGCAGAGGAGTCAATGCTGCGGGCTTCTCCGGTTTCCCATTCACGATCCTCCAACTGTATACTCTGTCGACTGTCGGCAAAGCGACTGCGCGCCACGTGTCCATAATGGAAAATAATAAGTTTGAACTCTCAACTCTGTCGTTTGAGATAGTTAGGATGCACCGTTTGTTTTGATTTTCGACTAAATTTTAAATTAAATTAATTTTTATTAATTTTAAATTTTTAGATTTCGAAGCAATTTTATTATTAATAGAATTAAATTAATAAAAATCGAATTAATTCGGTGTGGAATCACGTTTTTATAAATTTTAAAAATTATTTTACGCGCATAAAAAAATTATTATGTATAAATTTTAAAAGTTTTGAAAGAAATAACAAATAAAATCTAATACTTATATATTATAATAAAAGTATAAAATAAAAATAAAAATAATTATTTTACAATCTATTTAGTGAAATTAATGACAGATTTACTAAAAAATTTATAGTAATAAATAACATATGAGAAATAAATAATAATTAATACTAATTATCTAATCTAATGACTTTTTTGGAACCAAAGACTAGGGGTGTAATTTCGGCCCGGCTTTGATCCAACGGGTTTTCGTCAAAAGTTTGGGCCGGGCCAGGCTTTTTGGGAGAGGAGTCGGGCAAGCTCAATGGATATAGGGCTCGAGCTTAGTACTCGGGTCCAGGCATCGGCTCAGGCTATGGGCGGGCTTTTTGTTGGCTTTTTACGGGTTTTTTATTTTTTTATTTTGTTTATTTTTTAAATTGTTGTATAAAATTATAAATTATTAAATTTATACTTTACAATTTATTATAAATTTATTTATTAGTTGATTATTTTATTAGAAATTTATAGTTTATTATAAATTTATAATTTTATTAGTTTTTTAGTTATTTAGTTTATAAGTTTATAGTCTAATATTAGTTGATTAGTTTATAAGTTTATGATTTATTATTAGTTATTAGTTTATAAATTTATAATTTATTATTAGTTAATACTTTATTAGTTTATTAGTTCATAAGTTTATATTATTATAAATTTATTAATTTAATATAGATTTATAAATTAGTTTACCTGTCATGTATAAAATATTAGTTTATAAATTATGTTAAGAACTAATATTTATAATAAACTATTATGTTAAATTACAGTTTATAATATTAGTTTATAAATTATGTTAAGTTTATAATATTAAGTTTATAAATTATGTTACAATAATTACATTAAGTTTATTATAATACATAAATAATTAAATATAATAAGAGGTTCGGGCCAGGCCGTCCCATGGGCTTAAGGGGTTAGGCCCCGGCCCAAAAAATGTATGTGCAGGCTCGGGCGATGTCGAGCTTTTGACATGTCGTGTTGGGGCTATACAGTAACGGGTCCCGAGTCATTTTTATAACTATGCACATAATCAAATAAATTACTTGTTAAAATTGAACAAATCAAACCCATAATGGTCGGATTAATTCTATTTTTGAGTTTCTCAAGTCTCTTGGACAACCTTAGAATTAAAAGTGTTGTGCCCCCGTTGGATATGCTTCCTAAATATATTTGTTATGCAGAGTTTATAGTATTTGATATTTATAAAAAAGTGATTTAATATATGTATGTAATAAATTATATTTATTTTTAAATAAATAAATAATAAATATAATTTAAAAAATAATTAAATAAATTTTTTAATCACATAATTAGAAATATTAAATAAATTTTATTTTTTCATTAATAATACACTCGACAAATTCTGCATATTAAACTAATTTAATTACAAAATATACATTCGGAAATAATACCCATTAAAACGAAGTCGGAATTTGTTTGAGATATGCTTGGTTATTAGAACCTCTCACTACAACAACAAAAAAAAAAATTCTCACTTTTCTAGAATAAAGCAAAGCAAGAAAAAATTATATTGTTTGATTTTTTTATTACAGATTTTGTAATTATTTTATTCAGAAAATTAATATGTTTGGGGACTGTATAAAGTTTTATATTTTGAAAGAAGAAGTAAGTAAAATTAATAAAGTTTTTTGAAATGCCAAACACTCTGATTTTAAAGTTTTTTTTTTTTTAACAAAAGGCAACCTTTTAGAAATAAAAAAATTATTTCACATAGAGCCGATGAAAAAATTAAGTAAAATTAATAAGCTTTTTTTCACATGGAGCCGATGAACTGAAAAAATTATTTAGTGGATAAAACTAATCACATCAGTCTACCGATGTGATATACTCAACTCATTCATACGTTATATACTATTTTGATGTATCATTGTGTAGCATCTAATAAGGAGTATCCTCTAATATAAGATCATTTTATTAAACTTATAAATATTTAATATACATGTATTAATTATTTTGACTATCTTAAAATTTATTTTTAAAAAGAATTTAACTTCTAAATTATTGCGTTCGATTTCTTTTAAAAGTCTAATTAATTTTCTTAAATTTTATTTGAAATTTTTTAATACACATTCTAAATGCACTAATATTCTTTTGAATCATATAATTATAGTACACTCAATTTTAAATCTCAACTCTAGTTACAAAAAAAATTGTATTATTATTATGAATATTATAAATCTTTAGAAAATAAAAACACAATAAATATTTTAATAAAAGTTAAAAAAATTACAATAAAGTGTTATTTCAAATAATTTAATTTGTATTTAATTTTAAAAATATTAAAAAATTTATAAACAAAACTTTTTTAAAATGTTATTGAGCGTTTTTACTATTGCTGAAACTAGTAGCTTTTGAATAATAGTATACGGTTGAAGTTATGAGTATTTAGTAAATGTGTTAGTTTGTAGTTAAAATAAAAAAAATAATTATACCTTATAATTAAAGTTATAAACGTTTAGAAAAGATTATATAAATTATTACTAAAAATTATATAAATTATTACTAAAATTAATATCTAAAAGTTGGAATCTGACAACAAATATTTTTCCAAACACGAAGGGGCTTAACTTCTAAAACTTTTTACAAAATAACTCTCAAGATAAGTTAATTAACTTTTTTTCATCTTTTAATTCAAGGAAAAAGTTAATACATATCTTTAATACCTTAACTTTTTTTTTAAAAAAATTATTATAATATCTTTATATAAAAAAGTCAATCATACTCACAAAAATAAAAAAAATCGTACCAATATTTCAAACGTTACAACTTAAAAGTTAAAAATAAAAATATTTTAAATATTTTAATAAAAAATAAAAAAATTACTACAAAAAATTATCCTAAATAATTTAATTTTTTTAAAAAAAATAAATTTTTTAACATTCGAGAGAGTGTATACTATGCGATGAAAAAACACGAGTTTTATTACTAAAAAGTTGTTTTGCATGCGTGACAAAATTTGATTTGGCAAAGTCATTTTGTTTTTGTAATGTTGGAATACGCTCACTTTTGCTAAGTACAATTATAATAAAAAGTATAATTATTTAGGTATTAAAATAGAAACTCACACTTCATATTTATCTAAATATATTTTTAGTTTTTATTTTATTATATAAAATTAAAAAAATATTCTTTATAATAATACATGTTTTTGGGTAATTCTAATAATAATACATTTTGTATAAATATTAATATATATTTTTACAAATTATTGTTCTATTTTCACCTAATTAAAAAAAAAGGTGAATTGTGGATATTGAGAAGCTCCGGAGCTTGGATTGGATAAAAGCATACTTGTTTTGTGAATGGCGAAAGTAACCTTGGGCCTTTTGGACAAATGGCACCTGAAGAAAACAAAATAAAAGTAGGATATTGATCTTTAAAAAGGCCCTGTTTGGCGTTTTGAAAAGTCAAACCGCTATTTGAGTTTTTTTTTTAAATCTTTGTTGAGATATTATCCCCGTTTGGGATAATTGTTTATTTGTTTATTTTCGTCTTTAGTAAGTTTTTTCACCGTTTAATCAAATTATTATACTTTTTAACTCCTCTTATTATGATAAGCCGAAAAATAAAAAAATATTTATCAAAATGTAAAAAATTTCAAAAAAGAAAAAAAAGCCAAAATAAACAAATAAGTCAAATTTTATGTTACTTATTTTTGTCTCTAGTGAACTTTTTTATCTTTTAATTAAAAAAAATTACTTTTTTTGATTTATCTCATCGAATCAGTTCGAAAAAGTAAGATTTTTTAAAAAATAAACAAAAACAGAATTAAAAGAATTTAACCCAAGAAGGACCCTTTTCGATCAATTCCTTGTTGGGGATTGAACACGATGAACAATCCAAGTCATAAGCCTTTTAAATCACGCACAAGGCACATAAGAAGAAATGAATAAGAAATAACTACAGAAACACACAACAAACAAGATTTACGTGATTTGACAATTAGTGTATACGTCCACGGACTCGCACCTATATTTTTTTTATAGAGATAATAGGTTACAAATTGTGTATACACTTAGGATTTTAGTGCCAAAATCCTTTTATATAGTATAAAAAATAGTAGAGATTAGACGCCCGTTCAGACAGAAACACATTATCCCGTTCCGTCCGAACGGAAACTCACCGTCTCCTATTGTCTAGATACTCGTCCGACTAGGATTGTCCAGAAGGTTTTGTTCACAATTTTCACCTTGAAGTAAAATCGCTCAAAGTCTTCTAATACCCGTAATCTTCCATTTTCTCAAACCGAATAAGCAAACTCGTGTGAGTCTTCTCTCGTCTTCTAAGTTTGAAGACCGAACAAATCTGAACAGTCCTTCGGCTTCTCTACTGTTACTACCTTAGTAAACATATATGTGGGATTTTTAAAAATCAAACTGCCCATCTTCCAACTGAGACCGGATGAAATGATAATTGATATCGATATGTTTAATTCTTAAATGGAATGCCAAGTTCTTTTCCAGATGTATAGCTCTTTGACTGTCACTAAACAACTGACATTTGTCCTGTTCTTTACCCAATTCCTTTAAGAAGCCTTTCAGCTATATCAACTCTATGCATGCCTCCGCGACTACAACATAATGCACCTTTATGGTAGAAATTGTCACAATTTTTTGCAATCTAAATAGCCAGCTAACTAATGCACTGCCCAAAGTAAACACATACTTAGTAGTACTTTTCCTGCTATTAATGTTCCCTACTAGGTCTGAATTCACAAAACCTTGCAACTAAGTTCCCGAGCCATCATAACACAAAGTATAATTCGTAGTATTCTTGAGATACCTCAGAATCCACTTTACTACTTCCAAGTACTCCTTGCTCGGATTGGACATAAATATGCTCACAACTTCCATTGTATAGGCAATGCCTGGTCTCGTGCAGGGCATGGCATGCATCAACTTCTATTGTATATGCTCACAACTTCCATTGTATAGGCAATTAAATTTTAAAACAATAATAACAATTTTAAAAACCTTTTGAAAAACTTTTTTAATTTCACAAAACAAATATAATAATGAATAGAGATAAGTAAGCAGTAGTGAAATTAAATAAACAAAGGAGAAAAATTTAAACCAAATGCCAAGAATTTATAGTGGTTCGACTTCTTCCAAACCTACGTCCACTTCTCAAGACCCGCATTGAGAATTTGTACTAAAATCGAATACTTTACAAGTGTATTCAAAAATATTTTACAGCTTGAAGAAGTTCTTACGAACACTCCTTACTTTTTAAAACTCTCTTTAGCTCTTTTTAAGGAGTACTGAATACTCTCTTAAAGAATACAAGAGTGACTCGCCCTTACAATAAATGAAGTAGAATGATAATTTCACTCATAATCACTCCTTACAAAGATTTGATAATAAATGAGCAAGGGAGTGAAAATAATTTAGGGCTGAAGGAGCAAATAAGCCTTTAATGATCAAAAAAAGATTTATGGCTTTCAATGCACTTGATAGGATAGTAATCTAAAAATTCAAAACTTTGAAATTTACTCCTTTTATAGCCCACTAAAGTAAATGACCGTTGGTGGTAAGTGGAGGCAATTAATACTCTGAAAAAGTTACTGTTTGAACCAGTGCCCGTTTTTGAAATTCGTCGCAAGTGTCGACGCAAATCTTCATGGAAAATTCCTTGGACATTGTGCCTTAAGATTTAAAATATGATCCATGCTTGATCCTACAATTAGTATGTTATTTACATACAAGAAAAGTATTAAATACAGCGTGGCAAACTATTTAATGTAACAATAGTAATCTCCATGACATCTCCTGAACTCGATATCTCTCATGAAGCTATCAAGCCTTTTATACCGCTATCTGGGTGTTTGCTTTAACCCATATAGACTTTTCTTTGATTTGCAAACCATCTCTTCTTTATCTTTGACTGAGTAACTCTGTGACTAGTGCATATAGATTTCCTCCTCCAAATCCCCATGGAGGAATGTTGTCTTAACATTTAACTGCTTCAGATGCAAGTCTTTTGTAGGCACAATACTTAATACTGCTCAGATGGTAGAAATCTTCACAATCAATGAAAATATCTCAGTGTAGTCTATCCCCGGGTTCTGTTGAAACCCCTTGACTACTAGCCTTGCTTTGTAATACTTGTTTCTATCAGATTCTTCGTTCGACCTATAAACCCACTTGTTTTAAAGTGCTGATTTTTCCTTGAGCAACTGTACCAACTCCAAAGTCTGGTATGATAATAGAGACTACATCTCATTATCCATGGTATATTTCACTCACTCTTTGCCTCAATCTATAATGCTTCTGTCAGAGTTGTATACTAAAAATCATGAATTTTATTAATTTTAGTATTTAATTTTATTTTTAATAAAATTATATTTTTATTTTATGAGAATCTTAATGAGCAATGTATGTAATATCATTTCTTCAAATGTTATGCATGGTTGTCCTTTATTCTGTACAGTATTTAATCTGGTGTGTAGAGTTCATCTTGCACACAGAAGACCAGATTACAGGTTCTTGCAGAATATAAGTTTACAGTTCACAGTTTAGATGAAATTGGATAAACCATCAGTATGACTGTAATACAGAGTTTTAGTAGGCCCATCTTGATTACGGGGAACAGATAATAGTATCGTCTATTGTTCCGACTATCTGTGCTATTATACTTTGTGTGTATTGAGTATGATCACATTGGGGTAATTAATTTTATACTGACTATATAAATTAATTCACACCCCAAAATTATTATGAGTGCTTATGCCCTGAATCCCGAAATAATTATTATTTGCATATATTTAATATTCATTATTTTGATTTATCAGAGAGTATGAACTTTTATGAGTCAATAGTCCCGGTGAGTTGAATAGTGGTATTAATTATATGGTGAATATTAATTATTGATGGAATCCACATCCTGATTGTTTAGGATTGATGATAACCCTTTAAAGAAACTTATAAATTTTGACCGGGTTAAACCTTGCAGGTGGATTTAATTATCCAACCGGCAAATAAGTTAAGTGGAAGGGTTTAAAGAATTTTAAGAAGCCGATTAAATTAAATTGTCAGTAATTAAATTTAATTGGTAAGTATCGAGAATCTTAATGTGGAGAGATAAGTTAAGCATTTAATAACATTAGTTCAATGCAATTGGTCTTGAGATTATAGCTAGAAGTGCAGTTACAGTTCTTTAGTAGTATGAACGGTAATTTAGTGTTTTATAAAAATTGTAAAAACTACTGTAAGGTTTTCATAATTGTAGAAATTGCTGAGAGATTTGCATGTTTGCATAAACTATTGGAAAGGTATCTGAGTCACACTATGAGTTTATGTCATAATTACTCCACAAGTCTCTACTATAACCTATAAAAATGTGGGTAGGATGAGCTAATTTCTGTTGATGTCTTTTAAGACTAAGATTGATCAGTTCTGCCGGTACCAGTTTTCGAAGGATCGTAACCCACACTACAATCGGGAATCGCATCTGGAATACATTAGAAGGTCTATTTAGAGCTTCAACTCGGAGAATCAAAGTTCGTAGTTGAAGAAACGACCGAAAGGTATTCATCTAAATTAACTATGGTGGCACAGGTTTTATTTTGATCATTCGACATCAAAATTTTTTTTATCTAGAGCCTGTTTATGTGATTACCCGTCCAGTGTTTTTTTAATTGAAAAAATTGTATTCAAATCAATGATCTTGGTAGCTTGCCTTCAACAGCTTCCTCAAAGCATTTTGGCTCACCACTATCAAACAATAACAAATAATGCAATGAACGTGACTAACGGACTATAGGCCTACTGATTCTGGTAGACCTCCTAAGAATGAGAGTCTGTAGTTCTACCTGTAAAATAGGTTGTGTGTTCTTATCCCAAGGTTCCAAGACTTTGTTAGATGACCCCTCAAACTCAACATAGTCAGACTCATTTACGGTCTCACATTTCTGATCCTGCCTATATTTGAACAAAATAGACTCGTTGAACACTACATTCATGCTCTTAACTGTCTTCTTATTTTCTGGATCCCATAACCTATTCCCATAGTTATCTGTACCGTAGCTAACAAATATGCACTCCCGAGACTTGGGGTCAAGCTTACGCCTGTTCTTTGGCTCAATATGAACATAAGCTATGCATTTCGAAAATACTTAATTAAGAAAGTTTTACCTCCTTCCTGGTTCACGCTTCCTCTGCAATTTACAGTTCAAAGAAACTGAAGATCCCCTATTGATTAAATATACTATTATGTTCATTGCGTTTGCCCAGAACTATAATAGCGATCCAACTTGCAACCTCATACTTCAGGCATGCTCCATGATTGTCATGTTCATGCATTCTGCCACTTCGTTCTGTCTCGGCTTCGTTGTGATAGTCTTCAACTTTTTGATCTCATTAGCTGCACAGTAGTTCTCAAACTCTCTGCTATAATACTCACATCGCTATTAGACTTCAAACACTTCAGTTTTTGACCTATTTCATTCTCAACTAAGGCTTTCTAGTTCTTAAAAATATGCCAAACACATATGACTAGTTCTTACAAAAATAAACCCATAATTTTTGGTAGCATCATTAATCAAGGTGACAAAATATTGTAAGCCGCCAAGTAAAGGTACTTGAGACGGTCCTCAAACATCAATATGAACCAGCTCTAGCTGTTCTAATTTTGGAGTCCATGCTTCCTTTGTAAAGCTGACTTCTTCTGTTTTTCGAAGACACAATCTTCACATAATTTCCAATCCACCAACTTAATTCCTTGTAGCTTTCATTTCTGAATCATTACCTTCATTCCCTTCTCATTATGGTCGCATACTTTTTGTTAAACTAGTAGCTTAAAAATCATGTTGGAGCTTTCTGTTACCTCTGTTTGACATTATGTGCAGCATGCTAGAAACTGAAACCGTATAGTATAACCCTTTTAGAATTTTCCCTTTTTTCTTGGCATGTTTTCCCCATTTCTTTGTATACTTGATTAGTTTTGACAGTATGTGCGGCATGTTAGGTATGAAAACTTCATTGCATGACCCTTAAACCTTTTCTTTAAGATAGAGATTTTGTTTTCCTTGTTTGTTCTTATATTAACTCTTTTTAACCTCCTATTCTGTATTTGCTACTTTAGAAAAATTTACAACAAGAACTGAATTTGAAAAAGTAGAGGCTAATTTAACCGTTGGGAAAAAGGTGCCAAACACCTTCTCCATTGTACTTTAGCCTCAAAGCCCTTTTTTAGTGGTGACGTAGATCAATGGTCTATTTTTGTTTTCTTAGTTTTTCTAAAAAACAAGTAGCAACTCCTTTTTTTTCATGTGTTTGGATATCTCGATCTTTTATTATAAAAAGAAATTCTTCCTTTTTCAAAAATGAATGTCTAAACATGATTGCCGTTCAAAAAAGGAAAGCGGCCCTTTTCAAATGCCCGCACCCACTACCGCATATTGACACATTAGTGGATGTTACTGAGGGCATGAAATATTTTCTTTTATGGACAGGTTCAATGGCTACAACTAGATTAAAATGTCATTTCGCTCACCGGTAAGGAATTTCTATTATACAATTACGCCGTTTGGGTTGAAGAATGTCTGTGTGATGCCACGATTTTTAGGCACGTCGGGACATACATAAATATAAAATAAGGGATATTCTAGCGATTCATTCATAAATATGCATTATAATATTACGTCATTAAAGTTTCAACGCTGGCTCAAAATATATGTAAGCATTATAGTTTCACAAAGAAACTATAAAATTACAATGAGCGCTCAAAAATTGAACAAAAGAAACAAAAAGATGACTTGATCCTTCATCTAAGCTTGATCGAGTTCTGCTTGCTCCGGGAAGTCACCCTAAATGTCGTATCCTTCTTCGTTGGGGATTTCCTCTCCAAAGACTTCTTCCTCCTCACTTGTGACACGAATACCATAAGCCAAAATCTAAAAGAAAATACTCAAACTCTCTAACTAATCCCACGGCACAAATTTACCACAATACAATTCATATAACACTTAAAAGCATTTATATGACAAGGAGACAGACTAGTTTGAAATATATATCATGGTAGATAGGTAAATCTAAAAACAACTAATCATGAATTTAATAATAAATGTGATGCAATGTAAATGCCCAACCCAAGATGTACCAAGATCAGAACATGAATTTCACGCCAAAAATTACAAAAGTAGACTTATGGGCACTTGATCACCAAACCTATCCTCAGGCCTCATTGCGAAAGATAAACGCATTGCTGGGCTTCATACCACAACTGTTTTACTCAATGGCAATGGTGTGAGGGCGGGTCACACTTCTTCGGTCCAATGAAAATAATAATCAATGAGCATAAAC
>JAUMHN010439689.1:0-11532 GCA_032360265.1 Heliamphora ciliata
TACTAAAAATATGATTTCAGTATACCAACCCTAATATTATTTACCTTGTAACCTTGTCGTGAATTTCAGAGGCGAAATTCCTTAAGGGGGGAGAGTTGTGAGACTCGGATCCTTTTTTTTCGTTTTATATATTGACGTGTTCGTTTGTGCTTCTTTGTTGTATATGTATTATGTGTTTTACTGTTTAAAGATGCATGATGTTGGTTGTACGCATGTTGGGTTGTGTTTTATCGTTTTGATTCGAGCTTGTGCGTATTTTGGTGTAGTTTTTCGATTGGTTGGGCGGGTCAACCGATTAAGGTGGGAGAGTCAGTCGACTGACCTGGTCACTAGAAAGTTTTTGGGTTTGGTCGTAGCTTTTCAGTCGACTGACCTGTGTGGTCCAGTCGACTGACCTTCTGTGTTTTGGCGTGGCCTATAAATATCCACCTTTTGGCATATATTTTCATATCTTGGTTGCTTCCTAGCTAAGTTTCCTTTTCTTTCCACCTTATCTCTAGACTTTTGGGTGGCCCGGGCTTAGTTTTCGACGATCGGTTAGTGGATCCTTGTTATCCACGTTGTGGGCTTTGCTTCCATCTGGACAGAATCTCGTTTCGACGAAGTTCAATTTTGTACGTGGATCGAGGTGTCGAGTTTTTGACTCACCGAAATAGGATCTTAGACTTTGTTGCCTTTAAAGGGTGATACGCGCAGTTATATACTTTTTCACCGGTTGAAAATGCTTTAAATGCTATGTTTTATGTATAAACCATGTTTTGTTCAGGTAAAATGTATGTTTTGCATTTTTCTTGATTTATTACATGTTGTGGTGAGAGGAACCTTTGGGGTTGGACTCGTAGTGTAGTGTGAGTTTGGTGAGAGGAACCATTTGGGTTGGACTCACGCGGGTATGTTTTGATGGGATAATGAAAAAGGACCGAGCAGAGATCTTTGAATCTATCAAGTTTGGGCACGAGTTGCTCCACGGTAAAAGACCAGAATACTGTGCAGAATTGGGTGTCTCTGCCCGCCGACTAGTGAACTAGGAAAGGAAGCAGGTCGTGTCGGAAGTATAGGGCATCCAGTTACTTCGCGGGCCTCGTGTGGCTAGGTGGTAGTAACGTGATGGGGGTCTATATGCCTGTCCGGCAGCGGTGCCTTCTTTTAAACCACGAGTTGGTAGAATCACATAAATGTGATGGTGGCGTGTGTGTGTGTGTGGGTGCGTGTGTGTGTGCGTGTTGGTTAACTTGGGTTTTCTGAAGAAAATCGTTTTGTGGCTTGTGTTAGCCTGTTGGAAAACTAGTGGTTTTCAGGATGGAAATGCTTTGAGGCTTATGTGATTGAGTTACCTTTATGTTATATGAATGCATATTCTGTTTTACGGCTTTATAGTCTGATTCTATTGGATTTTGACTCACGATGTGGGACTTATTAAACCTTTTTCAGATAATGATGTGAATGATCTCGAGGAGTAGATCTAGTGGTGCCCGTAGTGGCAAGTTGCGGAAGACTTTATTTAGTTTTTCTTTTGTATGCCTATTTCTGAAGGCGTGTTTTGTAGGACTTAGGGCTATATATTGTATGCATGTTAGATTTGAATATCTTATGCTTATGAGAGATGAATTTTGGGTATTTTTTTTTCAATTTCAAAGGTTGTATTTGATTGTTGAAAAACCTATTTTGTTATAAACCTGGTGTATGGTGTACTTTTCATGTGACTTTGGATTTTGGGGCGTGATAAAAAATCTGCGTGTCGTGTTTACTTCTCATTGCTTATGATTCATGGATATGATTGATTAAATCGTTAAAATATTATTTTCTATTGAATAAAAAGGAAATCATGTTTTTCAATTAGTATCAGAGCAGATTTTTATTTTTTAAACAAAAGTTTTCGATCCTAATCAATTACAAAAGATGAAAATTCCTAGAGAAGGAAACTCAATTGTACGACTCCCATTGTTAAATGGAGGTAACTATCTATATTGGAAAGCACGTATCAGAGCATTTCTTAAATCTATCAATGAAAGGGTTTGGATTATTGGCTAGGGTATGGACTAGCATCCTTCCGTGGCGGAGGCCCTGGGTAAAGGCCGAGTCACAGTCGACTTGTGGTGCTTGGTATCAAAACATAGGTCAGATTTTTGTCTAACAACTTTTTGTGAAAAGATCTATGGTAAGTATTGGTGTATCCCCTTTTGGAGAGGTTCAATCCTCTACAAGTCCTCCAATCTTTTGTGGTGTTAATTATACCTTTTGGAAACAAAGGATGAGAATTTTTATCCAAAAAATGGATTGAAAAGTTTGGAGAGTGATTGTCCAAGGTGACTTTATTCCTACTAAAACCGTTGAAGGAAAAGAAGTTCTAAAATTTGAAGAAGTTCTAAACTTTGTATTTTGCTTTTGACGCTAATGACTATAATCGTATTTTGTCGTGTAGGAGTGCTAAAAAAATATGAGAAAAACTAACAATTACATATGAAGATACACAAGATGTTAAAGACTCTAGAATCGATATGTTAATTAGTGAATATGAATAATTTAAAATGAGTGATGATGAAACCATTTCTAGTATATATACTCATTTTACTCATATCATAAATTCTCTTAATACTCTTGGAAAAACTTGCTAATCTTATAAATTGTTAAGGAAAGTACTCAAGGCCTTACCACCCATTTGGGAAGCTAAGGCGACGGCTATTTCGGAAGCAAGAAATCTAAGAGTAATGACGTTGGATAAACTCATTAGATCTCTCTTGACGTATGAAGTCAAGATCAAAGATAGAGTCAACGAGCAAAACAAAGTGAAGAAATCTATTGCTCTAGAAGTTTCAAAAGAAAGTTCAAGTGACGAAAAAAATGAAGAGCTTGATGATGATGATATGGCTCTCATTACTAGGAGACTCAGAAAGTTCTTCAAAAGAGATAAAAGATTTTGCGAGAAATTTCGTGGCACGAGATTTGATAAGGGTGATTCAAGTAAAAGAAATTACAAGAAAGATCTTCTTACTTGTTACAATTGCAAGAAATTAGAACACATCAAGCCGGAATGCCCTTTACTTAAAAAGGATCTAAAGAAGAAAAGAAGGCCATGAAAGCTACAACATGGGATGACACGGACTCAAACGAATCTAGTGAGAGTTCTAGCGATAAAGAAGTAACAAATTTTTGCTTGATAGCTAGTATGGAAGAGGAGATAAATTCTCACCCTAATTCTAATTTACTTGAATCTAACTCTTATAATGAATCTAGCATTTATGAATCTATGCCGTCTTATGAAGAACTTAAAGATGAATTATATAACTTGCATAAAAGATTCTTGAAATTGAAAAAGAAAAATATAAATGTGAAAAAGGAAAATGAGAAACTTTCTAAAGAAATTGAAAATTAATCCAAAGTGTTGAACGATTTAAAAGAATATTTTCAACTATTTAAAAAGATCATTGTGAGACCCTGTTCTGTTTCTTTTTTAGTTATATATATATATATATATATATATTCGACATGTTCATTCGTGTTTATATATATTTAGATGCATGTTTGAGTTTAAATATGCATGCGGGGTTAGTTCTCGAGGTTGTTGGGAGTTACGGTGCGAATTTTAAAAATTTAAAAAAAAAAGATATTTTGGAGGCCTATAAATATCTAGAGTTAGATATTTTCAAAACTTACTCCCTAAGTTTCCTCATTTTTCTCTCTAACTTCTCAAGGGCCCGGGGTTTGATTTTTGACGATCCAACTACTGATCCTTGTTGTTGGTATCGTGGTCTACGCATCCATCCGGATAGAATTTTATTCTGGCAAAACTCGATTTTGAATGCGGATCGAGACGTTGAGTTTTCAACTCACCGAGGTAGGATCCTAGACTGCTAAGTTGTTAAAGGGTGTTACGTGTAATCTTATGCATATCTACCATTTAAAAATGCATGAAAAGTGATTTATGTTTAAATCGGATTTTTGGTTTAAAAACTATTTTTCATCGTTTTGGTTGATGGATGTGTATTTCGAGAGTTCTTCTTCGAGGTTTTGGTGTGGGGTTTGGACGTACGAGTGTCTGAGGGTGTTATATGGATGTTTGGAGGCTTGATTTGAGGATTGGAGGGCAAAACCATAGCAAAAAAATTTATTTTTTTGGGTTGCCCAATCGACTGGACTATGGTAGTCAGTCGACTGGATCTTGATTTGGGCTTCCCAGTCGACTGGATTCTTTCTGTTTTGTGCCAAGTCGACTAGACCAGTGGGTCAGTCGACTGGATTTCTTTTGTTGGGCTTTTTTTCCTTTCTAGTGTGTTTTCAGTCGACTGGTGGGTTGGGCCCAGTCAACTGAAGGCCTGGGCTGTGGTTTGGATGGTTTTATGATCCTTTGGGGTGAATGGTTGGGTTCCTTTTGGAAAAAAAGGTTTGTCTTTTGCGAAAAACATGTTATATTGAAAGTTTGGAGCTAGCCCTTGGGGTTGAGTCTCAACTTCTAAAACTTTTTGATGAATATATGTTTTTATATGTTTTGTTTGATCTCCATGGTTGATGGATTGGATCCCTTTTATATATGTGTTGTATAAATTATTTTACGAGTGATTTTTAAATGTTTTCTTTAGATGTACCATGGCAGTGAGTGTGTTGAGTTGGGCTTCCATTGCTACTCGGTAAAAGTCCGAAAACGTGTGCATAATAGGTCCCTACGTGCCTTCGAGTTAATCCCCGCAAACAAGATTGGTGGGTGCTTAGTGCCCTCGGGTTGTGAACCCATAAACTAAGTGGTTGGTGGGTGCTTAGGGTCCTCAGGTTGTGAACCTGTAACTAAGTCGGTTGCCTCCGTGAATGGCGTTGTTTACGTTGTCGTAACTCCGTATAGAACTTGTCATTACCGAGCAGGCCTTAAGTGGTGACTAGGGTAATGGACTTGAGTCTATATTTGTAACCTTTGTCTGTGTGGCAGAGTCAGTATATAAGATTACATTTTATCTTTTTCTCATCGGCTGTGTGACCCAAGTGGAGAATACTGCATTTTTACTGCTTTCTTCTAACTGTGGCATGATATCTGTCAGGATGATATGCATAGTTTCAAGGATGGAAAACTGATGATTTTTTAGAGAAAAACCTTTTAGCTCATGCGGTTGAGCTTATGTGCTTATGATTGCATAACCTGCTTTACAGCTTTATATAGTCTGTTTCTATTAGGCTTCGCCTCACGGTATGAGATTTTGCTGTAAAACCTTTTTCAGGTAAGCATGTGGAGTTGACCTAGATGCAGTGGTGATGGAAGACTTGCTATAGTTTTTCCTATTTTTGTGGCATGTAGTTTACATGTGATGCCTGTTTCAGAAGGCGAGTTTTGTACGCCTTGAGGTGATATACTTATTCATGTATGAGAATACATGTTTACTGTTTATAAGAGCTAAACTTTGAGAATCTTTTATCCAAACGTTATATTTTTGAGTTGATGGTTTTCTAACTACAAATCTTATTTTCATACATGGTGTTTGGTGGGTTTTTACGTGACCCTAGAGTTTGGGGCGTGACAACTTGGTATCAGAGCCCTGGGTTCGAATACTTAAGAGCCATAGGAATGAGGGTACATCACCTTTGTAAGGATGTGCTGTGCTTGATTGCCTGTGTTTTAGCGCTTTGTTAACATACACATCATAGCTTGTTCAGCATGATAGTGTGTATACGTGGGTATGGAGGTTGGACCTTGGGATTGATTAGTTTTGCTTTTAAGCATTTGGATTAATAAACTTGGGAGCCATGTTAGAGACGCATTTCGCCGACGTGATTTCTAGTAAGGAAACTAAGTAGGTTGCCCAGAGTGACGAGTCTTTCTTGTTGGTTCTCCTCGGTATGTGAGATGTGATGACATGATCTTAAGTGGCTATGTGTTAGCATGCTTATGTGCATTATGTCTTTTACGCTAGCAATCACATGTTGTATGGATATTTATCCTGTTATATTGCTTTGCTTTCGTATAGAGTTATGTCCACGAGGGGAGGACGAGGCTGAGGTCGAGGTCGTGGCCGTGGATCTGGTCGAGGGGACGTTCCAGTCCCAGATGTTGGGGATGCTAATGCACCCCACGGACCTGTTGACGAGGGAGATTTGTTACGTGAGATGGTCAGCTCCATCCGACAACTGGTTGAGGCCACTAGGGGAAGGGAGAGTGTACCTGAGCCGAGGGCGATGGTCACGATGCGTGAGTTTCGCCGTCTAGACCCTCCTACCTTTTCTGGGGATCCTAACCCCACAGTTGCCACTAAATGGCTGGAGCTGGTTACCAGGATCTTGGACACGCTTCAGATAGAGGAGGATGATCTGAGGGTTACCTTTACTACCTTCCAGCTGAGGGGAAGTGCTCACATGTGGTGGAAGTTTGCTAGGACTACAGTTGGTGGCACTTGGGAGGCATTTACCAAGGTATTTCTGGAGAAATACTTCCCAACGGCATTGAGGGATCGCTTTAGAGAGGACTTCCTTTTTCTGACGCAGGGGATGATGACTGTGATTGAGTATGAGGTCGAGTTTACTAGTTTATCTCGGTTTGCATAGGAGATCGTGCCTACTGATGAGTTCTGTGCGAAGAGGTTCGAGACGGGTTTGAGGCCTGCTATTAGAGACAAAGTCGCGACATTCAGAATGCAGGTCTTTACAGAGTTGGTGGAGATCGCCATGAAGGTGGAAGACACTCTGAACGAGACACGCAGAGACAGAGACAGTAGGGGTCTGCAAGATGGGAGACGTACATAATTCCAAGGACGCAGGGATAAGCGTCGACGGACATCTAGTCCGAGTTCTCATCCAGTGGGGTCGTATCCGCCACAGTCTTCTGCATCCACGCCTCCTGTAGCTTCAATGGGAAGGTCGGATCAGAGAGAGCCTGTTTGTTTTATATACAGACAACCAGGGCATCGTGCGCCAGAGTGCCGTATTCTAGCGCCAGTTCAGGTACAGTTGCAATCGCAGGTTCAGGGGAGGGGGCCAGTGGTATGTTTTGAGTGCGGCCAGTTTGGGAACATCCGTAGGGACTGTCCCTGAGGAGGGAGTATGAGGAGTACAGCTGTAGGACCTATTACTCCATCCGTCGAGGGACGTCAGCCATCCAGATTTACAAAAGGGGGCACCTCGGTACAGTCTGGTAGACAGTCGACAGTTCAGGGCCACAGTGGACAGGCTAAAGCATATGTTCTTGCAGATCCCAGTTCGTCAGGAGCACCGGTCATGCCCGATGCTGCTGCTACCACCTCCATGATCAGAGGTACTCTTCTAGTCTATAGATCATAGGCTAATGTCCTTATCGACACGGGAGCATCGCATTCGTTTATATCATCTACTTTTGCAGCTGCTTTGGGTTTGAAACCAGACTTGTTCGGTAGTGTTTTGAGCGTGGAGACCCCAGTCAGTGGGACTGTGATGTTGAGTCTTATTTGTAAATCCTGCGTGTTGGAGGTCGCCGGTCGTTGTTTAGAGTTTGACTTTATTATTCTAGATATGACCACGTTTGATGTCATCCTAGGGATGGATTGGCTGACCACTTATCGTGTCTTTATCGATTGTGATCGACGGAAGGTAGTGATTTGTACACTGACGGAAGATTATTTTTGCTTTGTGGATGACCGGTATTAGGGTTTGGTATCTATGCCTGGTGCTGTGCGGAACCAGGGCAACCTGGGTTCCCTCGTTGCAGCTCTCATGTTAGATGAGGAGGTTAGGGTTTGAGTAGAGTTACCTTCGGTGGTTTGCGACAATCTAGATGTCTTTTCTAACGCTCTATTAGAGTTGCCACCAAGCTACGAGGTAGAATTCTCTATTGAGTTCGTTCCAGGAACTACTCCCATATCCATGCCGTCTTACCATTTTGCATCGGCTGAGTTACGTGAACTCAAGGTACAACTATAGGAGTTACTGGATAGGGGGTTTGTGCGCCTGAGTACTTCGCCATGGGGAGCTCCTTCTCTTTTTGCCAAGAAGAAGGATGGATCCTTGCGATTGTGTATCGACTTTCGGAAGCTGAATCAGGTGACAGTGAAGAACAAGTATCCTATGTTGAGGATAGATGATTCATTTGATCAGTTGAGGAGGTCGAACTACTTTTTCAAGATTGACTTGAGATCAGGGTACCACCAGTTGAGGATTATGGACGAGGACACAGCGAAGACCGCCTTCCAGACTCGCTATGGTTACTATGAGTTTCTGATCATTTCATTCGGTTTGACGAATTCTCCCGCTACATTTATGGGTTTGATGAATCGGATCTTCCATCCTTACTTGGATCATTTTTGTGGTGGTGTTTGTGGATGACATTCTCATCTACTTACCCACTAGGGAGGCACAGGAGGATCACCTGCGTGTTGTTCTACAAACTTTGAGAGGGCATCGCTTGTATGCGAAGCTCAAAAAGTGCGAGTTTTGGATGTCTGAGGTAAGGTTTCTTGGACACGTAGTGTTGACAGACGGAGTAGCAGTAGATTCATTGAAGACAGATGCTGTGACGAGTTGGGAGCGATCGAAGAACATCTTTGAGATCCACAATTTTATGGGTTTAGCAGGTTACTATCGGCGGTTCGTGAAAGATTTTGTGAGACTTGCTGCGCCGATGACGCGTCTGACGTAGAAGGGAGTTGTGTTCATTTGGAATGAGTCTTGTGAGTCAGCATTCCAGGAGCTAAAGACGAGGTTGACTAGTGCACCAGTGTTGATTATCCCAGAGCGAAGCTTGGGGTATACAGTGTATTGTGATGCATCACATGACGGCTTAGGCTGTGTTCTGATGTAGGGAGGTAAGGTTGTAGCTTATGGTTCTCTGCAGTTGAAGACGCATGGGAAGAACTACCTGACGCATGATCTGGAGTTGGCAGCCGTGGTCTTTACCTTGAAGACATGGCGTCACTATCTTTATGGTGAGAACTTCGAGGTTTTCTCCGATTACAAGAGTTTGATATACTTATTTTCGCAGAAGGACCTGAACTTGCGCCAATGATGATGGATGGAGTTGTTAGAGGACTATGATTTTGACTTGCAGTACCATCCAAGGAAGGCCAATGTTGTGGCTGACGCTCTCAGTAAGAGATCTCACGGGTCGTTAGCATATGTGGCTATACGCGAGTAGGATATGCTTAGAGAGATTGGGGAGTTTGATCTGTGTCTCGGGGAGACAGCGACGGGTGCCACCTTGTTCTCAGTCATTTTGCAACCTGCTTTGATTGCCCGAGTGCTAGAGGTCCAGCAGAGTGATCAGGAAGCTCAGATGATACGAGATCGTGTTTCTAGTGGAGAAGATACAGCAGGTTGGGTTGTGGGTTCAGATTAGAGTCTGAGATTGGCTGGGAGACTGTTTGTGCCAGAGTCATGCCGTATAGATATACTACATGAGTGTCATCATTCTCGCCTTGTTGTGCATCCAGGAGGCACGAAGATGTATCGTAACCTACATCGTCAGTTATGTTGGACGGGAATGAAGAGAGATGTGATCCAGTTTGTTTCTCGGTGCCTTACTTGTCAGAAGGTGAAGGCGGAACACCAGAGATCGGCAGTATTGTTACAGCCATTGCCGATATCAAAGTGGAAGTGGGAGAACATCACAATGGATTTTGTGTCGGGACTTCCTCGATCACCTAGGGGACATGACGCTGTATGGGTTGTGGTTGATAGATTGATGAAGTCTGCACACTTTCTCTCCATCCGCGTGAAGGATTCGGTGGATAGACTGAGTAGATTGTATGTTAGAGAGATAATCCGGTTGCATGAAGTGCCAGTGTCAATTGTTTCTGACCGAGACCCGCGATTCACCTCGCGCTTTTGGCAGAGTCTTCAGGAGGCTTTGGGGACAAACTTGATGTTCAGTACAACCTTTCACCCCCAGACGGATGGTCAGTCTGAGAGGACTATACAGATTCTGGAGGATATGCTGAGGGCATGTGTACTTGATTTCAAAGGTTTTTCAGAGGATCATCTACCTTTGACAGAGTTTGCATACAATAACAGCTATCAGTCCAAAATTGGGATGGCACCGTATGAGGCTTTATATAGTAGACCGTGTAAGTCACCCATGTGTTGGATAGATGTGGGAGAGATCACAGTCTTGGGACCCGACATAGTACGAAAGACAACGGAGAAGATTGCAGTGATTTGCCAACGCCTTTTGATAGCGCAGAGCCGCCAAAAGAGTTATACTGATTAGAGGAGAAGGCCTTTGGAGTTTGCAATGGGAGATTACGTGTATATGAAGATCTCGCCGCGTAGAGGTTTGATAAGGTTTGGTCGTAGCAGGAAGCTATCACCACGTTTCATTGGGCCTTTTGAGATTCTTGATAGGGTTGGAGAGGTCGCTTATCGTTTAGCTTTGCTACCTCAGTTAGCATCTGTGCATAACGTGTTTCACGTTTCTATGCTTCGGAGGTACGAGCCTGATCCTTCACATGTGTTAGATTGGGCCGAGCTACGGGTTGATGAGGATATTAGTTATGAGAAGTGTCTAGTGAAGATTCTAGACACAAAGGAGCAAGTGTTGAGAGGTAGGATAATTGCTTATGTCAAAGTCCTATGGCTTCATCACGGGGTTGAAGAAGCGACATAGGAGCTTGAGTCTGGGGTGCGTGCTAAATACCCGAAGCTGTTTACCACTTAACATTGTAGCAAATTTCGGGGGTAAAATTCCTTAGGGGGGAGAGTTGTGAGACCCTGTTCTGTTTATTTTTGAGTTATATATATATTCGACGTGTTTATTCATGTTTATATATGTTTAGATGCATGTTTGAGTTTAAATATGTATGCGGGGTTGTAGACACCCCAATTTGACCCCGCCTAATCTTAGGCGAATCCGATGATGAAAACAGGTGGAATAGTACCTCAGTACGATCCTCGGGAGGTGATCCAAGCTCGGTATTTGAACCCAATCATCAAAAACCTTCAAAATTTCCAAAACCAATGAAATTATACCAAACCATCGATAACTTGTTGCCTAAGTCATTGCCAGAAGTGGCGACTGCCATGTTCATTATGGCGGCTATCAATAGAACCTCTTAGAAACCTTAGCCAACATGGCGACCGCCAATTCACATTATGGCGGCTGCCAATAGAACCTTTTCCAACCCAGCGGCCGCCAACTTACGTTGTGGCGGCTGCCAACTCCAAATGGCTTGACGTGTCCCAAAACGTGGTAACACCTTATTGGTTGAAGAATTCTATAAATACCGTACCCCGGCATACATTTTCAGTAGGAATTCTGAGTGAGAGAAACTCTGCCGATATACCGAGCGATCCCGAGCCCCAACGCCGAAACCCTGCCGAAATACCGAGCCTCCAACGTCTACCCTAAAGCCTTGCTTGGATCACCACTCGAGGATTGGACAATTGGAGCTCATTCCCGACTTAAGGATTCCCCGGTAATCCAGGTATCTCGCTTGGATCCCCGGTCCTTCTAACCTCTATTCTCTCTCTTTTAGGGTGATCGAGTTACATTTAACCTCAATTCATGTATTCCTTATTACTTACATAGTTAATCTTGTCCTTATTTAATTGCTTTCATTTAGTTTAATCTTTTAATCAATTGCTTAATTCACA
>JAUMHN010439700.1:0-11531 GCA_032360265.1 Heliamphora ciliata
GGTTACCCGTTACGTAACGGGAGTAACGGAAGTTACGCTGGGGATTCTCTGCGTGACCGTTTTTCTACTGCGTAACGGGAACGGGCTTCCAATATTCCGTTACGTAACGGCCGTTCCGTTACGTAACGGCCGTTATTTAGAACTATGCATGGAAGTATTTTTTTACAGGGCTATGATGATAAAGGCAATGACCTGTCAAAGAATAGTAAAAAATATAACCTTTCCCCCCCTAAAGAACAATCTTGCAATGTAGAGATTAACCCCTAGAAACAATTATCCCTGAGGAAACTTGTCTTTCCAAATCATCACTAAAACACAGGAGATTGTCAAATTTTCTTCTACTTTGAGTGGTCTTAAGGGCATTCCAGCATGACAACATAGGACCAAATAAGAATAATGTGGATGTCAAATGGCATCCTAAAGTTATTTAGTTTTAGTAAAACAGACACGGTTGCAAAACTGCTTATGAAAACTGATGTTTTCAAAACCATCACAACTCTCACAAGAAGGGTCAAATGATGACTGAAGCAACATCATTCGCTTTACATGAAATTAAAAAAAAAAAAAAAAAATCCCAACCCATACCCCGTTACCAAACCATAACCCCAAAAAAAAAAAAAAAAACTAAGTCGGCTATATGAATTCTTTTACACCACTCTGTTCTGTTAGTGGCCATATTTTCTGTTAGTTTTAATAAGTTCATATCTTTTCTTAATATGACATCCCATGTCAATTTAGGTTTACTCCCTCTCTTTAGTATTTTCATTACCTATTATTTTGTTGTTTTTGCTTACTACTGTATCAACTACTCTACGAGAGTTGAAGTAGAGTCTATGTTATATGTGTCTATACTATCTTAATTTATTTTCTCTCAATTTGTCCTTAATTGGTATGATTTCTACTATTCCACGAATCTTTTCATTCTTAATATTATCTTTTATAATATTCCCAAACATCTATTTTCACATTCTCATTCAGTAACACTCATCTTATTTATGTGAATTATCTTAACAGCTCAACATTTTGTCCTATATAAAATTGCTGGTCAAATAGTTGTCCTATAAAATTTTTTGTTTAATCTTGCAAGTATCCGTCAATCACATAGAATACCAGAAGCACCCATCCACTTGAGCCAACCAACTTTAATTATATGGATTACATCATTTGCAATCTCTCTATCTTTATTTATAATCGAACCTAGATAATGAAAATATTCACTCTTAGGTATCTCTTGATTTTAAATCTTTACTTTTTCATTATTAATATTCCTACTGCTAAAATTATATTCTATAGATTCAATTTTGTTCCTGTTTACTCAAAACTCTTTTGATTCCAAAACTTCTATCCACATTTCTAACTTAACATTAACTCCACTCCTAATTTCATACACTAAGATAATATCATCAGCGATTAATATATACCATGAAACACCATCCTAAATATGTCTAATCAGTTCATCCATAACTAAGGCAAAAAGATAAGCATTCAAAGTCGATCATTGGTGCAATCCTATTGTAATCAGGAATTCACTTGTTTTTCATGCGAATTATTTAATTGTCATGGTAACTCTATAATACATGTCTTTTATCACAATAATGTACCCATTTGACCACTCTCTCTCTCCAACACCCACCATATGATATCTTTAGGTATTTTATCATAGGCCTTTTCTAAATCCATAAAAACCATAAACAGATCTCTTTTATTTTTTCTATACTTCTCTATTAATGTCCTTAGTAGGTAGATTGCTTCCATAGTTGATCTACAAAACATAAAACCAAACTATTTTGTGACAATATTGCTGTTCAATCACTCTTTCCCATAACTTCATCGTGTGACTCATTAACTTAATACATCTATAGTTATTACAATTTATAATTTTAAATATCTCCTTTATTTGTATATATAGGTATTAGAATACTCTTTCTTCACTCTTCGGACATTATGATTTTATTAAATAACTTTGTTAACCAAGACACTCCCACTTCGCTTAGGCATTTTCACATTTCCACAGGGATACCATTTGGTTCTAAAGCTTTTTCTGATTTCATTCTCTTCATTGCAGTTTCATTAGGAGAGTGAATTAGAATGAAGATAATTGTGAAATAGTAGAGGTAGCACTAATTGAAGACTGATTGAGAGAATAGATTATGGTGGTTTGTTCACATACAATAAATATTAGTAGATGTGATAGATCAATGGGAATACTCTAGAGGTATCTGTACATGGGAAGATACGAAGATTGCAATGAACTATTATGTTCTTCCTCCAAGTTACAATCAACGAACTCTTTTCCAGTTTATCCAGTTGACATAGGGAAGCAAGTTAGTTGATGAATATATCAAATTATTGTATAGTTTGGCTACTACATTTGAGTTCCCTTGGAATGAAAACGTCATGATTTTCATGTATCGTTAGGGTTTGAATCGGCAAATATTTTATGAATTAGTTGTTAGCAGACTGTACATCATGACAGATGTCCAAGTAGCCTTTCAGATGGAATAAGATGTTAAGAAGGCACTAGTACGTTCTCCAGTGGATACCCTTATAACGAGTGAGAGGACTTTGCGGAGGCCATTCGTAGCAAGTTCTCTGAGCGCCCTTATCATGCTACTCCTACTTTGTCCCCGACTACATAGGTTGGTAATACCAAGTCTTACTGCCGTAATTGTCAAGGGTTTAGGCATCATCCAAAGAGTGTCCTCCAAAATTTAGTAAGTAATCTTGTTCTTGTACTGGAGAATGCAAAATATGCTTAGATAAGAGAAGTTGCGCAAATGAAGCTTGACCATCAAATTGTTGATTCCCTTGATCCAATTGATTTCGCTTTTGTTGAGGAATTCCAAGATGGTACTGTTGGCATTATTTATCCTCTCTTTGCAACTAAAAGGGACTACAAATAAACAAAAAAATTGTTGTGTGGCCAAACTTTTACTGGGTGAAGTGCAATGACCGTATATGTTCTTTAATGATCGACACTAGAAGTCGCACTAACATCGTGTTAGAAGAAAATGTGAAGGAATTGGGTTTGAATGTTGAGCCACATCCGAAGACTTATTATGTGGCATGGATTACTAACACAAAGCTCAAAGTTGATAAGTAGTACTCCATGACATTCACAATAGGCATGCTCAAAGATGCAGTAACTGTGTGATGTTGAGCACGTTTGGCATGCTAACACCTATTTCTTCATGCATGGCAAGACGAAACACACCCTTGTGCCACTGAGTCATGTCCCGTCAATCTGAAGAACAGTTCTTTATTGGTTCATCGTGTTCCTACTTCCAATGGTATGCTTTGCTCCAAACTCGCCAAGGTCTGGCTCTTTTCAACTGAGGAGAATTGATGGCATAGCTATTGAGTAGTTAGAGAGTTCCTATCCAATTAGAAGCCTCAAGTTAAGCCCAAGGGCTCGACAAGTGTGAAAAAATATTTTTGGTCCAATAATTCTCCTTAGTAGTTATTTTGATTTATTTAGTGTTATTTATGAGTAATTTAAGGTATTTATTATTCCTTTTTATGTTAGTGTTAGCCAATAAATAAGTTGGTTATCAATGTAACAGTCAAATTTTGATCAATAATTTGAGTGTGTTTGAGATTTATGGCTGTGCCCCTTTGTGTTACCTCTCTCCCTTTCTTCTCCTTCTTAGTTTGACATCAGTATATGAGACCTGACATACCTCATGCTATTAGCGCGGTGAGTAGATACATGGTATGTTGAGAAATTAGACCCACACAAACCCACACAATAACATGCAAGAAAGAACACTCAAGAATAAAGTGTACGACAAATTTTGCTTGCGTCCACGGGACTGACACATTTTACTATTCTTGAGAGAATTGAGTTACAAAGTTTAATGACATAACGGCTAGGGTTTCTAGAGATGAAAACCTTATATAGAGACTGTCTAATGCAAGAGAATAGGGCTAAAATGCGTGCTTGACACGCTGCATTCCATCCGAGCAAAATTGACGATCGTTCAGACGTCCTTTAACAAAGACCAACAAATTGCTCGCTTCCTGATTCTATCTGGACAGCTTAAGGCTCTGTCCAAGACGGTTTTGTCCAATCTCTTTGCATTCTGCCTCGTTCGGTCCGGATGGCCCTAGGCTTCGTCCTGACGGTTTCCTCCAGAGTGGTTTTTCCTTTATTCTCAACAATTTCCCACTCGAAGTAAAAATACTTCAAGTCTTTAGATACTCAACAATCTCCCACTTGAAGTAAAAATACTCCAAGTCTTTAGATACCCAAAAACCGCCGTCTCCTCAAACCGAATTAGTGAACTCGTGTGAGCTGTTCTCTTGACTTCTAAGCTTGAAGACTGACCGAAGATGAACATGTCTTCAACTTCTCCATTGTCATCATTTTAGTGAATATATCTATAGGATTCTCACTCATGTGAATTTTCTCAAGATCAAACTGCCCTTTTTTCCAACTGAGACCAGATAAGGTGATGATATGATATGTTTGATCTTTGAATGGGATGCCAAGTTCTTTGCCAGATGTATTACACTCTTGCTTCCGTTGAACAACTGACATTTGTCTTGTTCCTTACTCGCCTCCTTTAAGAAACCCTTATGCCCCTCAATTCTTTGCATGCCTTTGTGGTTGGTACATACTCCGCCTCTATGGTAGAGATGGCTACAATTTTCTGTAATTTGGATACCCAGCTAACTGCTGCACTACCTAAAGTAAACACATACACGGTATTACTTTTCTTGCTGTCAATGTCAACTGCTAGGTTTGAATCTACATACCCCTGTTGTGATACCGCAACCTCAGAAACCACTAGAAGGCATTTGAACATCCTGAATAAGGAACTTGCAACTCATAGAGACTAGTAAATGAGAATAGACGCACATGATAGTTAGAAATTATAGACGGCTCAAGACGGTCGAAAGGAGCCTCGAGAGCCCAAAATGTACGTCAATCAAAATAAAACTTGGCTATATCCAAATGAAGCAAATAAATACTCTACGGACTTAAAATGAAAATCCTGAGATAGTGAATGAAACCGATATGACCTAAGTAAGACAAGGTTAAGACCCAGGAAAGGTAAGAGAAAACCAAAGATCCCAAATAGAGCTCAAAGACACTCTTGGAGACCCTACGACCAAACTATAAAGACAATTGAACGAAACCATGTGCTCAGACCGCGAAATATATTTTTTGAGAAGAATGGATAAGCCTCACTGCCCGGTCATGACTCAACCATCTAGGTTAAGGTCGTGACACCTGTAGTCGAGTCTCTGAGTTGTCATAGCACACTGCATAATCTGTAGTATCCTAAGATACGTTAGAATTCACTTTACTACTTCCCACTGCTCTTTGCTTCGATTGGACATGAACCTGCCCATTGCTCCCACTACATAGGAAATGTCTGGTCTCGTGCATGTTATGACATACATTAGGTTACCTACAGTTGATACGTAAGGTACCTTGGCCATGTTTCTATGCTCTTCTTTAATTATTGCTCCATTCTTCGAGAGGTTGAATTGCCTTACCAAAGGTGTGCTAACCGGTTTAGCACCATCTATGTTGAACCGCTTCAGCACCTTTTTAATATGCTGTGCTTGAGAGAGCTTTAACTTTTTGTTCACTCTGTCTCGACTGAACCTCGTGCCAAAAATTTGTTTGGTTGCCCCCAGATCATTCATGGCAAACTTGTTGGACAACTAGACTTGAGATTCTCAATTTGATCCATGTTAGACTCTGCAATTAGCATGCCATCTACGTATAATAACAATACACGATAAGATGCAAAGAATTTTGTGAAATAATAGTAGTGGTCCGCATGTCATCTACCAAACTCTGCACCTTCCATAAAAGTATCAAACCTCTTATACTATTGCCTTGGGGTCTATTTCAAACCATATAAGCTTCTCTTGAGCTTGTAAACCAGATTCTCCTTTTCCGCCGCTGCATATCCCGGTGGCTACACCATATAGATATTCTCATCTACGTTCCCATGGAGGAAAGCTGTTTTGACATCCAACACTTAAGGTGTAGGTTTTCCGCTGCCACAATGGTCAAAACTGATATGATGGTGGAAATCTTCACAATAGGAGAGAAGATTTTAGAGTAATCACTTCTCGGCTTCTGCTGAAATATTTTGACTACCGGCCGAGCCTTGTACTGCTTCTTGCCATAAACTTCTTCTTTCAGTCTGTAAGCTCACTTGCTCTGCAGAGCTGACTTACCCTTGAGTAAGTCTGATTTGATGTTTTAGACTCTATTTTATCATCCATAGCATGCTCCCTTTCCTCCTCAGTATCAATCTGCAATACTTCTTCAAAACACTCTGATTCACTACTATGTGTTAGCAACAAATAATTCAAAGACGGTGAATAACGCACTACAGTTTTACTAACTATGGTGGATTTCTTGAGAGGAGTTTGTGTTTTTGTTTGTGGAGTTGACTGTTTGTTTTTATCCCGAGGCTTGAGAACTCTATTTGATGTCCTTTCAAACTCAACAAAGTCTGTAGTTACCTTGTTCTGATCTTGTTTGTTTTTGAACAAAACTAATTCATTGAACACGCTATCAATACTCCTAATCGTTTTCCTATTTTCATGATCTCAAAGTCTGTACTCGTAGTTATCAGTCTCGTAGCTAACAAAGGCACATACTAGACTTAGGGTCAAGCTTGTTTATTTTATTATGCTCTACATGAACATAGGAAATATTAAAAAAATATGTAGATGGGACAAAGTTACTTCTTTTCCTGTCCACGCTTCCTTTGAAAGTCCACCATTCAAAGGTACTAAAGGTCTCCTGTTGATCAGATAAGCTGTCGTATTCACAGCATCATCCTAAAATTGTTTTGGCAACTCAGCATGCAACTTCATGCTCTTGACACAATCTAGAATTTTTCTATTCATACGTTTTGCCATTTCGTTCTATCTTGGCTTCATAGGAACGGTCATCTGTTTACTGATTCCATTTATTTTACCACCCTATTCTGTCTTGGCTTAATAGGAACGATCATTTGTTTCTTGATTCCATTAGCAGCACATAAAGTTTTAAACTAATTGCAACAATACTCGCGATCGTTATTTGATTTCAAGCATTTCATCTTCAACCCTGATTCATTATCAACTAGGGCTTTCCAGTTTTTGAATATCCCAAAAACATTGTAAAATAAATCAAAGCTTTCTCATAACATCATCAATAGAGGTAATGAAATAACAAAAACCTCTTAAAGAGGGTAATGTGAGATGGCCCCCATACATCAGTATAGATCAATTCTAGCCGTTCTGCCTTTGGTGTTTTTATGAAACTGACTTTCCTTTGCTTTGACATCCTCTAGAAAGCGAAGTTTGAGCCATTGAACTTCTCAATATTGATTTTTCCTACTTTTGCCATTGTGCATTATTTGCCCTCTAAAATCCAGAGTTCTAGTACCATTTGTTGAGAAGTTACCCACACAAACGTTTACAATTACACGCAAGAAAGAACAATCAAGAATGAAGCGCACGACACAAGAGTTTACGTGGTTCGATAAATTGTGCCTACATCCATGAGGCTCACACTTATCACTATTCTTGAGAGAATTGAGCTACAAAGTTTAATGATATAAAAGTTAGGGAATTTAGAGATGAAAACCTTATATAGAGACTACCTAAAACAAGAGAATGGGGCCAAAATGCGTGCTTGGGACGCCAAATTCCATCCGGATGAAATTGACCGCGGTTCGGACGCCGTTTAACAGAACCCAAAAAATTGCTCGCTGCCCGATTCCATCCGAACAACTTGAGGCTCTCTTCAGACGATTTTGTCCAGCAACAATTCGTTCGCATTCTGCTTCGTTCTGTCCGGACGGCCCGAGGCACTGTTCGGATGGTTCCCTCAAGAGGGTTTTTTCTTTCATTCTTAACTTGGTAAATCCATGAAAAGGGCATTGGAATGCAGGGAAATGGATTTTCAAGTATCTGCCAAGTACTCTTGACTTTAGGGTCATGTTTGACATGAAGGAGCTTAGTTGCACAAAGAGGGGGCAGGGGCGGTGGCGGTGGCGGGAGGGGGAGCGAGATTGGGTGCTCTAGCACTCTCCAACAACATACTTTTTGATAAATTTCCTCGAGTGCTACAGATACAATATTGATAAGACCAAAAAAGAAAAGTAAGGTACGGGTATGGCTGGGGTTCATTTGGACCGGGGTGGTGTTTACCCTCAAAGAACGTCACTTTTGTCTTATTGGTATTTCAGTTTGTTCTCTAATTCAGGCGGGTATGGCTGGGGTTCATTTGGACTGGGGTGGTGTTTGCCCTCGAAGAACATCACTTTTGTCTTATTAGTATTTCAGTTTGCTCTCTAATTCAGCCCTTTTCTTTGGCCTTTTTCATCTGATTTTACCAGATATACCATACGATGTTCTTTAAAACTGCAAATGTTGAAAGTTGTGGTTACATGTTTTTCGTTATTTATTCACTATTTTAATGCCTTGCAATTTTTTTTGCAAGAATCTATATTTTCAGAAGAACAGTCTCCTACTTTTCTGTTGGATCTGGACTTTGGTTCCCTGGTTCAATTATTGATTATAGCTCCTGGATTTAGTCCACACGGTTAGGAGCATCATGACTTTGTGGCATACATGACTGCTTGTGCATTTCTGTAAGTAGGAATTGTCATTTTGAATGTGACCGATTTTATTCTTTTACTTTTTTTTTTGTTCTTTTTCTTCTTCTCTTTGCTTTAGGCACAATGGCTCAGCTAGTGAGTTTATATGCATATATATACTTCCACGTGCATTTTGCCTTTTATTTTATTCTTTATTCTATTAGGGATCATTGTTGCTACTTGCTATACTATGTCATATCTGAAAACAATATTATGTTTAAAGGATCAATGTTTTCCTTTTTTATTTGTGCCTCAAGGCCTTAACCTTCAGTTATGTGTAGAATTCTATACCTATTAAATAGTGGAAGTATTTCCTTCTGATCTGAATAAATAATCAATTTATGTTTGTTTTAAATGACAGAGAAGGAAAATCTTTGCCTTTACGGATTTCCTAGTGAACAGTGGGAAGTGAATTTACCTGCTGAAGAGGTGCCCCCAGAGCTTCCAGAGCCTGCACTGGGTATTAACTTTGCCAGAGATGGCATGCAAGAAAAGGATTGGCTATCTTTAGTTGCTGTCCACAGTGATGCATGGTTGCTTGCTGTCGCTTTCTATTTTGGGGCCAGATTTGGATTTGACAAAGCTGATAGGTGTGTTTCTTCTGTTTCTCAATTGTGGACATTTGTAAGGTTTGCCTCCGTAACACAGGTGGTCATAGCACTTGATTTCATTATTTTAACCGTGTTTTGCTTCTCGGTTAATATTATTTATATTTATTACTACCTTTAGTTCTTTCTTTCTAATTATTTTTGGGAATGCCTTGGTGAATGTCTAAACACGAAGATATTTGCTCATTTTGTAGCATGTTGAATGGAGAGCACAGTGTGTATGAAAATGGGTGAGAATGGATGTTCTTAGTTTAATAGTTCATAATTTTCACACTTAGTGCTCTCATTCAGGTGCACGTACTCGGACATCAAAGATATCTTATGTTGTGTAATATCATAATCCCATGAGGGATTTTTTTATATTTATTTTTTGCTTTTGGCTAGTTGAACATAAACAGGGTGAATACATAAAATCCTTGATTGTACTCTCCAGTTGAGGTTGTATCGGGTGGTCTTGGTCATGCTCGATTTCTATGCTAATTAATTTGTTCCCCTTCTTGTTATAGCTGTACATCTTCCTCACATGACTTTTACTTGTATCAGTTATCTCATTCTGATATACTTGCATTGCTCTCTTCTTTATTTCATTTTTAAGATGCTTGGATTATATAAACAAGTAATGAATTAGGTTTAGGAATAGATATATGCAATCTAAGTTTCCGCGTGACATGCACATTACAAAACTTGTCATGCACATTACAAAACTTGTGTGATTTGCAAACATGCATACTACACATATTGTCAACTATTTAGGCCCCCTGTCTAGGCACCCTGGTGACCTTATCCTTCTGATAAATCTGATTTGGAGAAAATGACAATGGTATGCTTTCTTCATGCTGGTGAGAGATAGAATAGGAACGTAGCTAAATTTGTATGCAGGTGGTAGCGAACTTGTGTACGTGGGGTTTAATCAAATCAAATTCACCATATGCCATTTGATTATGGGAAGAAAATATTGAACTAGTTTCTTATTAATTCAGGGACTTCAATATGTTTGTTGATAAACACAGTTTTCCTACCTCCTCTCATTTTGATAAATATTTTTAGATGATCTATCATCTATGTTCCCTTCAATCAAATGGCTCACGAGACAACTATTATTTTTTTATTATTAATATGGTAAAGTGTAGAGAAATTTGAGCTGATCTCAAAGCTGAAATGAGCTATCCAAAGTAGTGCAAAGAGCTGTCACCGTATTTGGTTTTTTGGAAGCCAACTGTGAACAAAATTGTGGTCTAAATTTTGCACTGGGATGCAGTAGTGTGGCTCATATTCCTAAATCCTAATTGTATCTTGTTGATATTCTTTGTTCCAGGAAACGTCTTTTTAACATGATAAATGATCTTCCAACAATATTTGAAGTTGTGACTGGGACGGCCAAAAAACAAGTGAAGGTTAAGTCATCAGTCTCAGATCACAGCAATAACAAATCTAAGTCAAATTCTAAGGTAGTAAGGCATCTCTACTTTTCTAAATTTTCATTCCTAGAACATATACTGAAGTTGTGGATTAGGTATTGCTGGCTTGTTGTTCATAGCTTAAGTATGTTTTCTTGTCTGATGCTTCATATTATTGGAAGGACACTGCACCAATTCGGAATTTAAATGGTACTGTCAGCTAAAGCATTATGTTCTTTCTTGGGCGCTAAAATGTCAAACCACATATATTGTTGTTCTAAGCTGGATTTTGTCTCATTTATATACTAGTTGAATTTTTTCAGCATGACATTTTTCCTATTCTTGTTACCTGGATATGGATTTCACCCATCCATTTGGCATAGTCATCATCGAAGTTATTAGAATTATACGATTCACGATTCACTTTGCAATTTGATTCACAATTTGGTTCAAGAAATAGGGATGAATCGATTTATATATGAGTGAATTTATTCTAGTAACATAGCCTCACGGTCTGATTCACGATTCGATTTATAATTTACAATTCGTGCAATTTTTGTGATTGTGACAATTCCTGAACTCTTTTCACCTCTTTTTTTGTGTGTGAAAACGCTGTAACTTGTAATGCAACTTTTTTTTGAGTGTTTTAACTTTAATGTGAACCTACTTAGTACCTAGGCATAATTTCTTGATCATTTGATGAGTAGATTATTTAATAGAACTCACTAGTACTTGATAGGTTCTTAAGCCTTTTTTCTTTTTTTCTTTTTCCCTAAGAAAATAAGTACCTTCTGTAAAACGTTATAGTTTTGTAAGAATGGTTGGATGAATTTGACTCATAGTTCCACAACACTTCTTTTTTATTTTTTTATTTTTTTATTTTTTTGCTCTTTTTGAACAATGAG
>JAUMHN010439709.1:0-11530 GCA_032360265.1 Heliamphora ciliata
TAATTTTATTTTTTATTACAAAATATTTTAATTAAAACCGAATATTTGAATTAATTAAATTAACAGGATAAATAAAATCAATATTTATCATCCACGCAATTAATATATAAAAATAAATTAAATACAAGATAAATAGAAAATATTCCGATTTTATGATCGGTTTGAAACTCTAAAAAGTTTTAATCTTATATCAAGAGATAAACTTCCAGTATTCTATTTGTATCATTATTCTTTAATATTATCTGATAAATTATATCAATTAGCAACATCACAAAAACAGCACCACCGCTGTCCCAATCTTGATCCAAATCCACTGTGTTGATGATTGTTCCAAACAGTGTTTCTTTTGTTTTAGGAAACCGCGACTGTTTTGTTATGGAAAACCCCAGCAGTGTTTGGATAAACCGCTGCTTCATGAAACAGCCTTGGGAATATTCGCTTGCTCACATCTTTTTTCATCAAAACAAAACAGCGCGCCGTGACTTGTTGGGAATAGCGCCTGGAGATTGCTATATGCGCCGTGTTTGGCGCCTAGATTTCTGCTGCTTGCTTGGGAAAAAAAATTGATCTAACTTGAATGCTGCAACAGTGTTTGAAAGACACTGCTGCGTTAAAATTGCCGCAGCCACTGTTTGGCACTGATTCAACCGGCGCTAATTCCCACGTAGCTTGGTAATCAGCGCTAATTCCCACGTAGTTTGGCGCTCACTGTTTGCTTCATAAACCGCTTGCTATGATGCTCTTGGGAATAACGCTGCTCCACTGTTTGGAAAATAAAAACCGTTGCCGTGGAGATTGAATTTGCACTGCTGCTTGCTGAGTTTGGCAAACCACTGTTGTTTGCTTGCGCCTGGACTTGCGCCACTGTGGCGCCGTTTGCTGTGATTGGGAATTGCCGTTGAAGCTTTGGAATAACAGCTTTGGGAATCCGCAGTTTTGATGGAAGCCCGGCAGCTGTTTCCTCGTTTGGCTGCTGCGGCAACTTTTGCTTAATGTTTTTTTTTTTAATAAAATCCAAAAAAGAAAAAAAATTCTGGAAAGATTAAAAAAAACTGCAAAGCAAACACCGGAACCACCGTCGGTTGCCGCCGCCTTCATTCTTCTATATCTGTTCTTATTTTTCTTTTTAATTAATTAGAAAAAAAAACTTAAATAACATAAAATTTTTACATCAAAACTTATATTCTATAGGCTCACATTCGATCTAAAAAAAATTAACATATCACGGTCAATAATTAATATCTGCAAAGGTTCAGGGTTTCACAAAGGGAGAGATTAAAAACAAAAAACACAACCCATATTTAAACCCACACCCATTCTCATAGAACAACCATCAAACCCCCATAGAGGCAGTGAGGCATCCCAAGTGTAGCAATTCAGGTCAGCACAATAGAGCAAGCCCACATGCATTGCAGTAAAAATCAGAGAGGCATCCCAAGAGTAGCACCACAGAGTAAGGCCAGAGAGGCAGAGAGGCAGCCCAAGTGCAGCAAATCAGATCAACCAAACAAAGCAAGCCCAAGTGCAGCACCTCAGAGCAAGTGCAGTACCACAAATCAAGCCCACAACCAACACCAAACACACAGGGCAATCCCCAACTATAACAGTAAAAACCAGTTGACACCTCAATCACACTTAACTAAGAGCCACCACAAGAACCATACACCATACCCTAAAAATGCAGCCCAAGTGTAACCGCACAGAGCAAGGCCAGCAAGACCAATCAAGCCCAACGACCAACACCTAACACACAGGGCAGTCCTCAACTATAGCAGCCGAAACCATTTGATATTACGGCAAGACAAATCAGCAAAACACACCCATCAACAAGCTCAACACCTCATTGACACTTAGCTAAGGGCCACCACCAAAACCATGCACCAAAATAACTAAGGGAGGCAACATAAAACATACCAAAAGGGATTAAGGAATCTTTAGGACGCTTAGTTGCAGATCCTCTACTAAATACCATTTATATTGCTTTTTCAATTAACTTGGTTAATTTTCATTACTTGAATAAATAGTGTTAACAAGGCCATTACAAAAAAGATTCATGGCCGTACAGTTGGGGGGGGGGGGGTGGGGACGTGATGCCATGAAAGTGATGAAAATGAGGGGGCATCTTGGGAACAAAATCTAGAGAACAATAGTACAAGGGAAATTTGTTGAATCTTACAACTATCTCTGCATCTTCTATATTTTTTCTTTATTTCTCTACATCTTTTTGCATGTCTATGATTCACTAATTCAACAAAATTCTATTTTGCCTGTCAAACTCATAACGATCTGATCTTTGTAGATTTTGACTTGTTTAGCTTCTAATTACGGACTCCGCAGAATGAAGACATTTGAAAACAAGCGCCAACTCTTGTTGATTCATAATTTTTTTTATCTTCAACGAAGAAATATTATTAAAAAGAAATAAATGAAAGAGATACAAACGGTGCAGACCATGTAACAATTGCATTTCATGAGTTTTATAGCAACAATAATCCAACGGTATAGCAGTAATATATGTATGCTCGACATTTAGCAAGATATCTATCAACGCTTCAAAGTAAAAATTATAATGAAGATGAGGCGATGCTAGTTAATGAGATCAAGAGCAATGACTCAACTGTCGAAAGGGCAGAACACGCCGAAATGAATCTAAATAAGTCGACTATGTAATTTCGTACTGTGAGACCCCGACCTGGTTCATTTTTTAAATGAATTAAGTGTTGATGGGAGTAGGAGCTAAAACATGACCTTGGTGAAGTTGTGGGTGAGTATTTTGAGCTTGGATACACGTGAAAGATATGTTCGGGAAAGAATATGCAGTTCTAAGAGATATCCGGACAAAAATATATGAAAAGCGTGTGAAGAAAAGTGACATATCTTTACTAATTTGGTCATATCTCCTTGTACAAAATGAATTTTGGTATGCGGTTTGAACCATTGGAAAGTAGACTTTCGGGGTTTCAGTTGGAGCACAAGAATGACCCTATTCGGAGTTCGAACGAAAGAGATATGATCGTTTGAAGTTGGGATAGCAGTGTAGTCGTGGAGGCCACTCGAGTGGTCTTTTGACGAATCGAGCGGTCTGTGTCGCACAAAAGCTATAAGTTGTGGGTTTTAGGTTGGATTTCTCATTTTCCACCTTCCTCCTCTCTCTCTAAAGCTAAAGGGTGATCTAGGATTTTGATTTTGGAGCTCTCTGTGACCGACGGGGGTTGAGATCTTGCCGTTACCTTGAGCGAGCTACCGTTAGAGAGTGTGGGTGTTCGTTGGAAGCTCCTCTGTAGTCGTGCATTTGGGACTTTGGTGGATTGGAGCTTGTTTGAGGTTTGATTCTTGATGGTGGGACATCTATGAGATAGAATTCTAGACTCTATTGTTGTTAAAAGGTGCTACGTGCAATTATAGGCATTTTCACCGGTTGAAATTGTTTGAAAATGCTTTAAATGTTGTTTTTCATGTTCAAACCTTGTTTTTCAGGTAAAAAGCATGTTTGACACTTTTTCTTAGTTTATTACATGATTCGAATGTATGGATATCCGTGATGTTCAAAAAGGTGATTTTGAAAATGGAAGTTTTATGAAACTCTTGAAAAACTTGTTTCTGGATGTTTGGAGCTAACCCTCAGGGTTGAGTCTCAGCTTTTTAAAATATTTTGATGGAAATCTATTTCAATGTTGTAGATCTCCATGTTGATGGTTGTTGGATCTCTCTTTATACATGTTTAATGTATAACTGTTTGAAATGCTTTCATAGTTAAGCTACGGGTTGGTTTTTAAATGATTCTATAGATGTACCGGGATAGCGGGTATGTGGTACGAGTTGCCCTCGGTGAAAGTCCAGAAACGTGCGCAGAGTAGGCGCTTCGAGCCTTCGGGTTAATCCCCGTAAATGAAGTGGTGGTGTTTTATACCCTTGGGTTTTAGGCCCGCAAATCAAGCATTTACGTTATGGTAGCTCCGTATAGAACTTGTCATTACCTAACAGGTCTTAAATGATTCAAGAATAGGTAATGGGTACGAGTTTATAGTTGTTACATCTGTCTCCTTGTGACTTAGTCGGTATATAAGATTCATTTATCTTTCCTCAGTGTGCGATCCGAGTGGAAAAATAACGTTTTGGTTATAGCTTTTCTTTAACTGTGAAAATATTATCTGCATTGTTGATATGCATGGTTTTAAGGATGAAAACGTGAGCTTTATGAAATAAAACCGTTTTGAGACTCATATTAGCCTGATGGAAAACTCGTGATTTTTAGGATGGAAAACTTTTTTGGCTCAAGTGGTTGAGTCTATATGTTATGTGATTGCATATCCTGCTTTACAGCTTTATAGTCTATTTTTATTGGGTTTTGGCTCACGGTGTGAAATTTTGTTGTAAAATTTTTTTCAGGTGAACGTGGTCCTATAGGTTGATCTTGAGGTACCCGAAGGTGGCTGTTGGCGAGATCCTGTTGTTTGGTCTTTGTTAGGTAGTTTATACCTTTTTGTATATGTTTCATGTTGGGATATAACATATTGTAATGCATATGTTTTTCTTATGGATGTATGCATGTTTTATGCTTTCGAGAGAACTATGGGTTGGTTGTTGTTTTCCGCTTTCGTTTGATTTTATCCTTTTTTTTAATATTGTGCCTCGGGGGAGGATTTGGAGCCTCGTTTGGGTGGATTTTCTTTGGCATGGTTGGCTTGTGAGTTTTTAAAACAATGAAAAAATGTTTAAGTGTTGGGAAGGGAAAAGTTGTATTTTGAAAGCTGGTCCGGAGCCTAACCGCTCGACGGACCGCTCGAGCGGTCTATCGGGCGGTCTCTGCAAACATTCTATTTTTTTTTTTGGTTCAAAATCCAGTGTCCTTGGGAGGACCGCTCGAGCAGTCTTTTGACCGATCGAGCAGTCTAGGCAGATTTCAAAAAGAAAAAAATTGTTGTTTGTTTTTCTTAAAAGCTTGGCTCTTGGGGATCGTGACCTTGGCCTTTGGGCTGCTCTTTTGTAATAAATAAACCCTCGATAGTACATTTTTACAAAGGTTTTAGCCTCGTTTTGGCTTTGCGGTTTTCATCCCTTTTCGTTTGGGTGTTTGTGGTGGTTATTCGTAGGCTTTTCACGTGACCTAGAGTTTGGGGCGTGACACCTATAGCAAGGGAAGTCTATAACTTGGGAAGAGAAATTTCAGTCCTTCCCAAGAGAAAATTCTAGTTCTTTCTTAGGATAAGTTGGCCTTTTACCTTGCCAAAATATATAATACCTAACCCTCCCTGTTATTATATATCTGGTCCTTTGTTGGATATAAGCTGAATCTAAATTTAAAAAAAAAAAATCAAACTCCAGATATATGGATTTCTCAAGATAGCGTACAGCAAACAAACAGACCATAATTACTCTAATTGATAAAAACTTTAAATTTCAATAGAAAAGTCTCTTATGGAACAAATAATACATATCTCTCATATTTGGACAAAAAATTCATCCCATGAACATACATACATACATACATAAGAACCAAATGCCATGTAAATATAGTATTAAAATCTGACCAAAAAACTAGTAGAAAATAGTAAACACACAACAAGAAGAATCAAATATGCAAAAATTGATGACCGACACTATCTAATGAAATCAAGTGGTTTATAATGAACGGTGCATACACAAATATACATAGCCTATATAAAACTCTAGGGAAGCTTGTTATTGTTAGGATTTATCCCTTCAATTGTTAATTATTAAATGAATGTGTTGAGAGACCTTGCCATTCATTTAAGCAACTGTGGGAATATATATATATATATATATATATATATATCAGAGAAGAGAGGGAAGTTGATACCGGAGAGAAGCGAATAAGGTGAGTTGCGGAAGAAGGTCGGAGTCACGGACCGCCTATGCTATCGCCGATGGTGGAGTTGCTATCACTGTTTATGTTATCGCGGACAAGAGATTTGACAGAGGCTTTTTTGATTGCTAGGGTTTCTGACCAAAGAGATTTGACAAATGCTCTTTTGATTGCTGCTTGAATCGGCGACAACGATTACCAGTGAAATAGATTGAAGAGGAAGGAGATTGAAGACGAAGACGACATAGAAGACGAAGATTGTGAAGCAATGAACAAAATCGATTGATTAGGAGAAGTAGATGTTGGAGGCAAAACTGCCAAGATCTTTATTTTTGTAAATGATTATCTAAAAGCAATTAACTGGACGGGCAAATGCTAAAATGGGCTCTAGATAAAAACTTTTCATAACTAACGATCAAAATAAAACCCGTGCATCAGAAGTTAATTTAGAAGAATACCTTTTTGCCGGTCGAATTATCAACTACGATTTGAATCCGAGTTGAATCTCCTGTCAGATCTTCTACTATATTCCCTTATGCGATTCCTGAATGTAGGGTGGGCTATAATCTGTCAAATATATGTACTGGCAGAACCTGGACAGCTTTAGTCTTGCATGACAAGTTATGAAACTAGTTCAGCCTACCTGCATATTCATAGGGCTACAATAGGGACCTGGAAAGTAATTATAAGTAAGACTTTCAGTGGAACACAAACACGTATCAGCGGTTTTCGTAATTAAGCAAACCTCATAGCAGTATGTGTAATTATGAAAAACTAGCAGCGCTTTTTGCGATTTTCATAAAACACTTAATTACAGTTCACACTACTAAAGAACTATAATTGCATTATGACACATAATCTCAAAATCATATAGCATTGATCTCTTATTATTAAATGCTTACCATTTCTCCTCACGTTAAGATTCTCGATACCCGTCAACTAAATTTAATTACTGACAATATAATTTAATCGATATCTTGATTTTCCTTAATCTCTTCCGCTTAACTTATTTGACCGCTGGATAATCAAATTCACCTACAGGGTTTAGCCCGGTCAAAATTTATAAGTTTCCTTAAGGGGGTATCATCAATCTCAATCTTTCAGGACAATAATACTGCTATCCAACTCACCGGGAATATAAACCCATATAAGATCACACCCTCTAATGAATCAAAATAACGAATATTAAATATACGCAAATCAATAATTATTTTAGGATTAAGAGGATAAGCATTATTCATAATAACCTTGGAGTGTAAATTAATTTATATAGCTAGTATAAAATTAATTATCCCAAATATCCTGTTCAATATACACAAAGGGTACTGGCATAGAGAGTCAAAACAATAGATGCCACTATTATCTGTTTTCCGTAACCAAGACAGGCCTACTAAAACTCTGTACTACAATCGCATCGATAGTATGTCTATTTTCATCTAAACTGTGAACATAAAACTTATATTCTACAAGAATCTAAAATTTGATTTTCTGTGTGCAAGCTGTACTCTACACACCATATTAAATACTATACAGAATATTGGACATATATGCATAACATTAAATAAATGATACGCATACATTGCTCATAAAAATTCTCATAAAATAAAAAATTAATTTAATTAAAAATAAAATTAAATACTAAAAATATGATTTTCAGTATACCAACCCTAACAGTGGAATGGCAGGAGACGGGGTGGGTGTGAAGGAAATAGAGCAAAATAAAAATTTTACCTCTAATTTTATGTATTGCGCGCAAAAACCTTAAAATCTGTGACCCAAAATTATCCTCAAGTATTATTTTATGACAAAAAATTGTAATTCTCACAAAATAACCAATTATTGGTGAGGAATTATTTTCGTAGTAAATAATTAAAAATTATTTAGTGATGACAATATAACATTAGTCACAAAAGGACATATATTAGGACGAAATATATTCGCCACGAATAATTTAGAACCTTTTTTGGAGAAAAAATAAATTTCGTGGCAAAAGAGATACATATTGTGACGAAATATTATCCTCACTAATAACTAACAAACTTTTTACAAGAAAATTTAAATTTGGTCACAAAATGGGTATGTATTAGTGACGAAATTGATATTCTCTCACTAAAATATCATTTCTAGCGAGAAAAATAAAATTCGTCATTAGATTTTATCATGAAAGACCTTTTTTCTTGTAGTGACAAAAACGAACTTAAAGTTAATATCACGAGAAAATTAAAAAAAAAAAACTTAGGCAAGAGTTCGTACTAGATTTTTTCTTTAAATTCCTGGTTCAATCCTAATGTGTGATCGATATTCATAAAATATATCTGAATATTCTTAAGAATTTTTACACTTTGACGTTAAACCGGATAAGTTCACAATGTATATCTGTTGAAGAAAAACGGATGCTCCCCATAAAAAAGAAGTTCTTTTTTTCTCGCTCTTTTTTTTAATTGGCGACTTTTACACTAAAATGAACGAAAAAACAATGTTCGTATAGGTAGCCATTTCCTCAAATATGTCAGAACAATAGCTTATGTGGCAGCTTTCACACTATGGCGAATGGAAAGGCAAGGTTCGTATTATAACACAAACAGTTCTCAATGAAGAAGGACTAGTGAATAGATAAACAAATGGGGTGATTGTAGGCATCAACATCAACATCAACATCAACATCAACATAGGAATTCTACCACCATGGTCAATCAAAAGTGTTCTTTAAAAAATATTCAAAAAGGTTCTAATGAAAATTTTGAACACAAGTTAAAAAGATATTTTATTTGAAAAATAATCAAACAGACTCAAAATTATGAATTTTTTTTTTCTTACTGACAAAAACCAATAAAACAACTTTTCATTTTGGTTTATTTCATAAAAATTGATTTACTTTGAATTAATCGAATTTTTCAAATTTTAAATTCAAAAAAAATACTAAAAAACATATATAGAATATATATATATATATATATATATATATATATATATATATATATATAAATCTTTTTGTTCTTTTCTCTTTCTTTTCTTTGTTTTTAAGGGAGAAATAAATATTATTTTGAGACATGTTCCAGTTGGAGTGCTTCTAAAGGTTTTGTTAACAAGTCAATTTTTTGAGGCACTTTGAACTACTATTCCAATCAAGTCTGACTTTCTAATCTATACAGATCGAATTTTAGGCAAAAAGATCATATGGGTGCTGGATTTCTGGCCAAAAATTGCTTTCTATCAGTTAGTCGCTCAAGTGCCCAAAGGATCTGCTCGAACACTCGATTACCAGTGAGCTACTTTGTCTCTTTGCTAGTTGCCCGCTCGAGCTCCCAAAGGGTCAGCTCGAGCGCTCGACTGACAGTGAGCTAAAATTTGATATTTCAACTTTTTGTAACGGGGTCTATTGTGTCCCAATTTTTCACAATGATGACAAATAGGGATAAATTTTTTAAAATTATTTGATTTTGGTGAATATTTTTGAAAAAACAAAATTTTGAAGTTTGACCCTTAAAATGAACAGAATTTGTTGAATTATTTTGACCATAATTTTTTAGAATTTTTACAGTTTTCACAAAATTGATTTTACCTGAATTTTTTGGAATAAGTTTTGGTTGGACAACAGGTTCTTGAACAACAAGTGTGGGGCTAACAGATTTAACAAATTTAATCTTTCCTGCGAAATTTGAAGATGAACCTTCACCAGTATATTCAAGCCCAACTCGATCTATTTCCACCTTTTGTACATTCAAAATATTTTTCAACACTTTTAAGCCTGCATTAAATTTCTCGAGAGTAGCATTAGATGTATCAAGATATTTTTCTTATTTTACGACTCTCAACTCAAGTGACTTCTTTGATTCAATGTTTTCATGCAAATTTTTTTCAAAATTAATAATTTTGTGTTTATAAATTTTGCATGATTCAATTAAGTCATTTCTTTTTTTAGTAGTAATCAATTTTTTTGTTAAAATAACTTTATGAGTTTTTAATTGTCTAACTTCAAATAAATTTTCAGTCAATTCTTGTTTTAAATTTTCTCTTTCTTTTTGAACCAATATTATTGTAGTTAATTTCAAATTTATTTTAGTCAATTTAAAACTTTCTTCATACAATCTTTCATTTGCATGCTGAAGAGATTCATAATCTTTAGGTTCACAATCAGATTCATCATTTTTTCAATCACTTGATTAACTTTGTGAACACACAGATATACGACTCAAACACATTGATGATTTAATAGTCATATTTTCTTCCTCAAACAAATCCATGGCTAGTGGCTATCAAGATCCCACTCAAAAATATTTTTAATCAAAAAAATATTATAATTTTATTAATAAAAAAATATTATAATTTTTTAATCAAAAAATTGAGTGAGCTTGCTCTAATACCAATTGAAATAAATAATATTTGAATTATTTAATGTGCAGCAGAATGGGAATAACGTCAACTGTTTGATTTATTTTTAGTCTAACAATCAATATCGCAAGCAATAAAATAAACCAATCACACAAAATAAGACACTTATGATTTTTACGTGGAAAACCCAACTTAGGTAAAAAACTATAGGACTAATCAAAATCTAAGTAATCAAACACTATCAATCGAATAGTGACAAAAACACAATTTACAAACTTTAGATGAATTCTCAATCCAAGGGTCTTAAACTTGCTTGTTGAATTCACGTTCACCATTCTCCGCTTAATCACCACAGTAACGAATCCTCGAAAATTCACAAGTATTGAATCCACAATACTTTCACACTGACAGAATCCTCCATCGGTAGACTAAAAAGCCTTCTAAGTTCAAACACGAATAATCTTCGTAAGATGGATAACTCGAAAAGAACTTCTAATTATCTTTCAGAGCTCTAAATATTGGTGTTCAAAAGTTATTTTTTGTGGTTAGCATATGGCCTTATTTATAGGCTTGAAGACCAACAATCAGAGTTTCAATATAATTGAAACTGACTGGTGACAGTCTTCTGCTAGAACCACTCTTGCGCGAACCTACTTCATTGGCTTATACCCTCAGCATCTTATATTATACTTCAGTCTTACAGCTTGAATGAACTTCTGATCAAAGACTTCTAATTTTTCTAAAACTCATAACTCAATTGAATGACTCTAAGAAACCCAAACCAATTAGGAATTCTACAATTTCAACCACAAGACTGTTGGAGGCAATACTGCCAAGATCATTGTTTTTTAAAATAATTTTTGGTAAAAAATTAAGTGGACGGGCAAATGCTAAAACGGGCTCTAGAAAAAACTTTTGATGAAGAAAGACCAAAATAGAACCAGTACAACCAAAGTTAATTTAGATGAATACCTCTTGTCGACCTAATCTTCAACTACGACTTGATTTCGAGTTGAAACTCTAGTCAGATCTTCTACTGCATTCCCTTACGCGATTCTCGAACGTAGTGTGGGTTACGTTCCTCTGAGAACTTGTACCGATAGAATTTCAATATATTTAAGTCTTGAAAGGCAAAAATAATATCATAATAATAATGATATAAAATCATCAAAAACTAGTTCAGCCTATCCGCATATATATAGGGTTACAGTAGAGACCTGGGGAGTAATTATGAGTTAAACTTTCAGTGGAACATAGACACCTATTAGAGATTTCTATAATTATGAAAAGACATGCAGCGGTTTCTGCAATTTTCATAAAACACTGAATTACAGTTCACACCACTAAAGAACTATAATTGCACTCTGACCC
>JAUMHN010439720.1:0-11529 GCA_032360265.1 Heliamphora ciliata
TATAGACCCATATAAGATCGCACCCTCTAATGAATCAAAACAACGAATATTAAATTTACGCAAATCAATAATTATTTCAGAATTAAGAGGATAAGCATTATTCATAATAATCTTAGGGTGTTAATTAATTTATATAGTCAGTATAAAATTAATTACCTCAAATGTCTCGTTCAATACACACAAAGTGTATTACCACAGAGAGTCGAAATAATAGATTACGCTATTATCTGTTTCCCATAACCAAGATAGGCCTACTAAAATTCTATACTACAGTTGTATCGATGGTATGTCTATTTTCATCTAAACTGTGAACATAAAACTTATATTATGTAAGAACCTAACAGACAACACATGGGGCATAAGAGGAAGAGCAGTAGTCAGTGACTTAAATGATCTATGGGCATTTGAAAGCCCTTTGTATGTGGACAAGGTAAGGCAGACTGAAAATGTAATATCGGGACAGTGGAATCCCGAGGAAGGCGTAGAACATCTAACTGGGAGTGGGCAGCATTTCAAGTTGGCTCAATTAGAAAAGGGACAAGCAAGCGGGAAGAAAAAAGAGAAAGAGTAAGAAGAAGAGGATGACGCTATACTGAAGCAACAGAAAAAGACGTATGCCAACATTAGCATTTGGGATTTGCTAATGGCTTCACACCGGCACCGACAAGCCGTGTTGAAGGTTCTGAATAAGACCAATGTATTAATAGACGAGACTCCTGAATAGTTGATTGGGTTAATACTACCAGCTGCAGAGCCTAAAGTGATTTCTTTCTCTGAGAAAGATTTACCATTAGAAGAGAGAAATCACAATAAGCCATTGCACATCACCGTTAAGTGTTTAGAGAAGTGGGTTCTAGTAACGCTTATCGATAATGGTTCAGCACTGAATGTTTGCCCACTCATAACTGCAGTCTACTTGGGAATGAAATCGAACCATTTCACGCTCTGTAATTGAGGAGTTCGAGCTTATGATAATACAAGGAGGATGGTGCTGGGACTGGTATCATTTGCCGTGTATGTTAGGCCTCTGGAAAACTCGGTGGAGTTCCATGTGCTGGATGTTCGGGCATCCTTCAATTTGTTAATAAGGCGACCTTGGCTCCACAACCCTGAGGTGCAAGCTGTTCTCTCTACTCTCCACCAGAAGCTGAAACTAATTAAGAACGAGACAATGCTGACTATCTATGGAGAAGATAGTATTCAACCCCCCAAGAGGAGAGGGTTCGACCCTTTTAGAGGTTCAGCATGGAGAAGGGGATGTGCCATTGAGTGGGTTCCAATTCGATAAAACTCAAACCGTGCAGATGCTATTGAAGGAAGATGAGAACTACATCAACCCGCGAGCGGTTATAATGATGAGGCGAATGTCTTACTTTCTAGGAATGGGGTTAGGTCGCAAACAACAAGGTATTTCGTAACCTGTTCAGGTATTACCAGCTTCACGACATTTCGATCTTGGGTACAAGCCGACGGAAGAAGATTTAGAAGGGCTTAAAGGGGGACGGAAGGCAAAATACTCAGGAGCGCTCAACGGCTACTTTGTTAAGGAAGGAGAATATTTCCCATATTGTGGTTTTCCAGAGCCATGGATTGATGAAGAAACTAACCAAAAGCTGCCAAGATTGGAAATCTTCTTCAGTCATTAACTGTCTCATACGAAGGAAGAGGAAGTTTTAAAAGGAGAAGAAGAAGAAGAGAAAAGTTAAGAGGAAGATTGGGCTAATAAGCTAGACGGCATTGACATGGGGACATTATTCAGCGAAAAGATGGATCAGATGCACATAGTCGATCAGGATTGTCTGATGTTGGGCTACAATGCACCAGCGGATTACACCAAACTCATTGTGGACGTGTCTACAAAGGATGTGAAGAACTGGTCCATGAAGTCCTGAAATTTGCATGTTGCATGTTCCAAGTCTGAGTCTGAGTCCGTAGTTGAGAGCACATCTGTCTGTGCATCTCCTCTTGTTTGGACTTTTGAGTTTGTAATCCCGTCTTCCTTTAATGAAATAAACATGGTTTTCGGTTACTCTGTTTTGTTTGATTTATTTCATATACTTTTCGATGATTTTGAATTCGATTGGGATATTCCCGAAGAAATAAAACTTTTAATGAAAGGAGAAGAAGAAATGCGCGCTTAACCAATAATCGAAGAAACTTTATCAATAAATCTGGGCAATGAAACTAATCCACAAATTGTACAAATTGGTTCTTCTTTATCCTTAATTAAACGTGAGCAGTTAATAATTTTATTAAAAGAATTCAAGGATGTATTCGCATGGTCTTACGAGGATATGCCTGGTCTTAATCCTGACATTGTTTAACACCATATCCCTCTATACCCTGATGCCAAACCAGTTAAACAGAAGTTGAGACGGATCCGGCCAAAATAGGCTCTAAAGTTCGAAGAAGTTACCAAGCAGATCAATGTTGGATTCCTGATGGTAACTGAGTATCCGAAGTGGGTGGCTATTATTGTTCCAATTCTAAAGAAAGACGGACGCATCTGGGTCTACGTAGATTTTCGAGATCTTAACAAGGCCAGCCCAAAGGACAACTTTCCATTGCCGCACATTGATGTCCTAGTAGACAGTACAGCAGGGCATGCCTTATTGTCATTCAAAGATGGCTTCTTCGGGTATAACCAGATTCTGATGAATCCTGAGGATAGAGAAAAGACGACGTCCACTACACCCTGGGGCACTAATTGTTATCGTGTGATGCCGTTTGGTCTGAAGAATGCAGGGATAACCTATCAGATAGCTACCACTACTTTGCTGAATGACATGATACATAAGGAGGTCAAGGTATATGTAGATGATATGATAGTAAAGTCCAAGGATTGAGATGGCCACATTATAGCGCTGCAAAAATTCTTTAAAAGGATTCGAAAATAGAAGATGCGGCTCAACCCACGAAAGTGTGAGAAGAAAGGGGTCAAATTTGAATGGGATCAAAAATGCCAAGATGTCTTCGAAGCCGTGCGTCAGAACTTGCAAAACTCACATGTTCTGACTCCTCTCGAACTGGATAGGCCACTGATCCTCTATTTGTCAGTGACCGAGTCAACTATGAGATGCATGCTGGCACAGAAAGGAAAAACTAGAGTCGAAAAGGCGATTTACTACTTAAGCAAAAAGATGACGGGGTCAAAAATACGCTACACATCACTGGAAAAAACATGTTGGGCTTTGGTTTGGGCTTCCTAAAAACTAAGACATTACATATTGTCTTTTACAGTGAACATAATTTCCCGAATGGACCCGTTGAAATACTTGTTTGAGAAGCCAACATTGACAGGAAGCCTGGCCTGTTGGCTACTATTACTATCAGAATTTGATCTTAAGTATGTCACTCGAAAGTCAGTCAAAGCCAAAGCAGTAGTAGAGTTTCTAGCCGACCAACCAGTTGAGGGAGATGAAGACGCAGAATTCTAGTTCCCTGATGAACAACTGATGGGAGTTGAGGACGATAAGTGGGCTCTATATTTTGATGGCGCATCCAATCAGTATGGCTATGGAATAGAAGTTCTCTTTGTCATTCCTGATGAATCGCGCGTTCCTTTGTCTCTGAAGCTTAACTTCGAAGTCACCAACAATCAAGCTGAGTACGAAGCATGCTTAGCTGGATTAGAGGAAGCCTTAGAACTAGGGGCAAAAAAGCTGGAAGTCATCGGAGACTCGGCATTGGTGGTCTCACAGGTAAGAGGAGAATGAAAAGTTAAGGACTTAACATTGATTCTCTACCATCAAGAGCTGGAAAAACGGATATCATGCTTTGAATCAGTGGTTTTCACTCATGTGCCACGACTGCAGAACAAATTTGCCGATGCACTGGCTACTCTGGCATCAATGACTAAGATACCACTCGTGGTCAGAATGAGGCCTTTAATAATCGAGCAGAAGAGAAAGCCGGCATATAAGATGACAGCTGCAATTAGGAAAGCGCCGACGAACGTCCGTGGTATTTTGATTTTCAAAGCTTTGTGGAGAAAGGAAAATATCCCAAGTTTGTTAGCAAAAATGACAAAAGGGCGATACGAAGGTTATATGCACAGTTTGTCATTTGTGGGGGAAGACTGTACAAACGAAGGCATTTTGGGGTCAACAAGCTGTGTGTCAATAGTGAAGAAGGGCAAGAACTGATGAAAGACATACATGTAGGAGTCTGTGGGCCTCACATGAGCAGAAACATGTTAGCCAAGAAGATCTTACGACAAGGATACTTTTGGATGACAATGGAGACAGATTGTATATAGTTCGTGCGAATGTGCCATAAGTGTCAGATTTATGCAAACCTTATACATGTTCCCCCATCTTAACTGTATAACCTGACGTTGCCATAGCCATTCTCAATATAGAGCATTGATGTAATCGGCAGGATAACACCGAAGGCGTCAAATGCGCGCGAGTTCATTTTGGTGGCCATTGATTATTTTATCAAATGGGTGGAAGCTGCCTCGTACACGGTACTGAAAGCTTCTCATGTTGCCAAGTTCATCAAACAAAACATCATTTGCCGATATGGAGTCCCCCATGAGGTTATTTCGGATAATAGTTCACACTTTCAAGGTGAGGTCTTGGATCTCTTCGAAGAATACTAGATAGTGGCCCACAAATCATCACCATATTGGCCACAAACTAATGGAGCAGTCGAGGCAGCAAACAAGAACGTCAAGAAGATTATGCAAAAGGTGATCAACTCACATAAAGATTGGCTGAAACATCTACCGTTTACATTCTGGGGATACAGGACGTCAATCAGAACTTCAAAGGGAACCACGCCATATTCTTTAGTGTATGGGATGGAAGTTGTGTTACCCATTGAGGTGGAAATCTCTTCACTAAGAATAGTGGCCAAGGTCAGTACTTCAGAAGTAGAATGGCAGAGGAACCGAATGGAGGAGTTGCTTTTATTGGATGAAAGAAGGCTGCAAGCTCTATTTCATATACAAGGGTACCAAAGGAGGATAGCTTGAGCCTTCAATAAGAAGGTCAAAACCTAGGATCTCAAAGAAGGAAATCTAGTTCTTAAGAAAATTAGAGCTCCCATATTCAACCCGAGGGGCAAGTTCAAGCCAAACTAGTCCGGACCATTTCTAATCAAAACTATCATGATCGGTGGTGCAGTTATAATTATGGATTTGGATGGTAATGTGTTCTCCACTCCAGTCAACCTTTACCAACTTAAGAAATATTACCGTTGCGAGAAAAATAAAGATTAAATAAAAGCTCGCTGAGTTGAAAGTCGAAAGGCGACTCTGGCAAAAGTTAGAGCAGCTCACAAGGCCGAAAACTCAAAAGGGCGACCTTGGCAAAAGTCAGGGCGTCTTAAAAGGAAAATGTTAATACCCGAGAGTAAATCGAGCACGAACTACGTTAAGGTCTGATTCCATTTTCTTGGGATACGTAAGCAGCTACTTTTAAGAAGCCTGACCACATTCTTTATTTTTAACCATCTTTGAATCTTAGTAAGACTGATGCAAGCTTATTTTGGATTTTGATAATAAAGTCATTTAACTGCAAAAACTGAAGAAACTTTGGATAATTTTGAACCTTCTTAAGCGTAAAGTCAGATTTTCATTACTTTAGCCTAGTTTACAAGGTTTTGAAAATGAAAGAGAGGGCGTGCAAGTCCCAAACTCTACAAACAAAATAAAAAGGAAAGCTGCAAAATCTTCAAAACAAAGTAGGATGCCTCAAATCTTTCTCCTCTTTGTGCCTGTTTCCCTTCTTCTTTGTCTCTCTTCTCCCTATCTTGCATCAGCCATAATCTATACTCGTTGAAAAGTTCAGAAAACTACAGCTCCTGCATCTCCATCAATGAACAAGATAATCTGGCTTGCAGTAAAGATGAAACGGGGCCTGCAGTAAAGATGAAAATAAACAACCTCGAACACCGTGAAAGATAATCTAGCTTCGGCTAAACTGCCGCATGATCGGATGTGGATAGTAGAAAGTGAACAGTCGTAAGCCGATCAGTAGAACGGCAAGGTGATCCATAGTGGTCAAGGTCATAATAGGGATCCGCCACCAAGAACACTGCCAAGTGATGTCTGGGCCCGTCAAGGAAGAGAGGTACTGCCGCCAAGATGTCTCGGTGTTGCATATCTAGTAGTAAGGGCGAAAAAAGAGAGCTGCAGCATTGTACCTATCCGTAAAAGGTTTCTGCATGAGGTACAACTTCTCCATCAGTCAGATCTGCAAAAGGGTAAGAGAAAGCAATAAGAGAAAAGAAATAAAACAGATTGAAAGGGGGTCTTAGATGGCCAACGAGGATTACGAGATGAAAGGAGGGTATGATGATGATCCCTTAATGCCCGAACCTGAACTAGATGAAGGGGTAGAAGGGGACCAGCCGGGGAGCTGAGAGGGTGACCTCAGAGGACATCAAAGTATATGATAAAATATGAGCGTACAAGAATTTTGGGTACGATTTGGGATGAATGCACCTGTCATGGTTGAGTTAGGATGAAATAAACCCCCTTGAGGGCGCAGCAAAAGACCCCTGACAAGGGCCCGGGGGTGGATGAAACGACAAGTGGGAGACAACCATTAGGGGCAGTGTGTTTTTAGCCGATAATGTAAAAGGTGTTGAATTTACCTGAAGAAGTAAAGGGCTGCCAGCAAAGGTGGTAGTCTCGCCGCGGTGAACAGCGTCCAGACCAATTAAAGTCTCAACTATAACTAGTGGGACAAAGTCTTTTTCCAACCACATTTGGCCCGCAATGTCTACTAGCGTGCAGCTAACTCGTCCATTGGAAGGAACGAGAAGGAATTCAGCCAAGAGGCAGAAACACAGAGCATAACATCGCCACAGCTGAAAGTTATGATCATTAAGATCGCCAGTAGGACGAAATCTCTCAATAATCCAAGGAATGTCAAGACAGTCATCCGACGCCAGAAGAGAAGCTTCCATCCTTGACAAGCCACAAAGTTGCATCACCTGCTGATGAGAAGAAAGGAAGAAAGTCGGAACAACAACAGAACTCCGCGGAGTCAGGTCCAAAATGGTAACAAATTACTCCACAGTGGCGCATAGCTCTTCGAAGCTAAACTGAAAGACATGAGACTACGGATCCCATAACTAAGCAACAGCTTTCAATAATGGTCCATCAACTAACAGTCATCAAGGAAAACAGAGAGTTAAGGCCAAACGAGGCAAAGTTCAGGTTCAGGCGTTCGATGTGGGAGAACTCCTTAATCCATGCGAAAAGTGGACCACGAAAAGTAGCCATCTGGGTAAGAGTAACAGGAAATGGGACCTCCAGGGTTGTATTTATAAGGCATGAAAATGTTGGAAATCGAAAATCCAGAGAATAGTATAGTCAAAGCGACGACCACTACCTTGGAGTATGGGGCCATCAACTTGAAGGTACACAATACAGTGACATCACCTGGCTGACCAGGCGACCGCCATGTGACGTTTGACACATGTGGTGACCACCATGTTGGATTATGGCGACCGTCATATTAAAAGCGGCGAGCCTATTTGCCATTTCGATAATCTGTGTTTTGAGACTTATATCATGCATCAAGGGCAGTTTAAGTAGTAAATAAAGATAAGCCATGCAAACATATGTATAAAGTGCTAAAAATGGCACGAAGGCCCAAAAATAGAAAAATGTATCAGAGTCTAAACTGGGGCACCCAAACCCAATAACCAATAAACTGGGGCACGCAGGCCTATAAAATCAAATAAATGTATGGAAATATATAACTGTGGCACGCAGGCCCATAAAACCAAAAGTGAATAAATGTATCTGAAAAGAGGTGGGAAGTCTCTCTCTCAATCTCTCTCACTACCGCCTCGAGTAGACCCGACGAGAAGAAGGGTCAGCCTCGTCGGAGCTAACATCCTCGAAGAGTATCTCTAAGCCATTGCTGTCATCATGCCGGAGGAGGAGGATATAACTCTGGAACAACTCCGAGTAGATGAAATGGATCCTCGGGAAGGGCAAGCTTGGGAAGAGGCACGGGACCCTTGACCTCGTGCCGGAGTCGAGATAAAAGCAAGAGGCTGAACAAGAGCCTACGGTGGTACTGTATCGGTGGCAGCTATTGGTGGCAATAAAAAGAGACAAAAAGTAAGAGTAGAGTACATAACATAATAGAACAACGAGGTCAAAAAGAAAAACACTCATCGGCAGAGGGACAAAAGGAACCCCAGCTAGGCGTGTTGGAGGTTATACTGTCAAGATCATTGTTTTTGTAAACGATTTTCAGTAAAAAGAATTAATTGGACGGGCAAATGCCGAAACAGGCTCCAGATAAAATTTTTGACGTCAAACGATCAAAATAAAACCTGTACAACCAAAGTTAATTAAAAGAATACCTTTTATCGATCTATTCTCCAACTACGATTCGATTTTAAGTTGAAGTTTCAGTCAGATCTTCTACTGTATTCCCTTACGCGATCCTCGAACGTAGTGTGGGCTACGGACTATTGAGAACTCATACCCGCAAAACTCAGATATCTTTTGTCTTGAAAGACAAATTATGATATATTTAGTCTTGAAAGACAAATTATGATATATCCATCTAAAACTGGTTCAGCTTACCCGCATGTATATAAGGCTACAACAGGGACCTGGAGAGTAATTATGAGTAAGACTTCCAGTGGAACACAGACACCTACTAGTAGTTTCTGCAATTATGGAAAGACGTAGTGGTTTCTGCAATTTTTATAAAACATAAAATTACAGATCACACCACTAAAGAGCTATAATTGCACTCTGACCCATAATCTCAAGACCTTGCATTGACCTCCTGTTATTAAATATTTACCATTTCTACCCACGTTAAGATTTTTGATACCTGTCAATTAAATTTAATTACTGACAATTTAATTTAATCGGCATCTTAATATTCCTTAAACCCTTCTGCTTAACTTATTTGACCGCCTGATAATCAAATCCACCTGCAGGGTTTGACCCGGTCAAAACTTATAAGCTTCCTTAAGGGGGTATCATCAATCCCGATCTTTCGGGACATGAATTTTGTCAATAATTAATATTTGCCATATAAATAATACCGCTATCTAACTCACCGAGAATATAGACCCATATAAGTTTGCATCCTCTAATGAATCAAAACAACGGATATTAAATGTACGCAAATTAATAATTATTTTAAGATTAAGAGGATAAGCACTATGCATAATAACCTTGTGGTGTGAATTAATTTATATAGTCAATATAAAATTAATTACTCCAAATGTCCAGTTCAATACACACAAAGTGTACTAGCACAGAGAGTTGGAACAATAGACGACACTATTATCTGTTCCTCGGAAACAAGACAGGCCTACTAAAACTCTGTGCTACAGTCGTACCGATGGTATGTCCATTTTCATTTAAACTGTGAATATAAAACTTATATTCTATAAGAACCTAAAATCTAATCTTCTGTGTGTAAGCTGTACTCTACACACCAGATTAAATACTACACAGAATATAGGATATCCATGCATAACATTAAGGAAATAATATACATTCATTACTCATAAAAATTCTCATAAAATAAAAAATTAATTTTATTAAAATAAAATTAAATACTAAAAACATAATTTTTAGTATACCAACCCTAACAATTTTTCACTTATACTCAAAGTCATGCTGCCATACATCTGGCTCCCATGCTTTTTACATGACTATCAAAAGTCTTAGCCGGTAAACTCTTTGTAAAGGATCTGTAAGGTTGTCTCCTAATGTAAGCTCTATGTCTGACTGAAAATCTAAGTCAGTTTACCCCAAAGGTACTAGACTGTTTACCTAGTAAATCAATATATAATCCTTAGTCCTTTTTAGATATTTGATTATATTCTTTACCGCAGTTCAATACTACTACCATGGGTTAGACTGATATCTGCTAACCATGTTAACGGCAAAGTAGATGTCGGGTCTAGTGCAAAGTATAGCATACATGAGGCTTTCTACTGTCGAAGTATAAGGAACCACCTTCATCTTCTCTATCACATCAAGTGTCTTAGGACACTGATTCTTGGATAGAGTGATTCCATACCTGAAAGGGAGAAAACCCTTTCTTGGAATCTTGCATGCTAAAACGAGCTAGGATATCATCGATATACTTTGCTTGTGATAAGCCCAACATCATTTGTTTCCGATCTCGCACAAGCTTGATCTCAAAAATGTGACTAGCTTCTCTCAAATTCTTCATATCGAACTGCCTAGATAACCATACTTTAACCGTAGATAATGCCCCTGCATCGTTTCCAATGAGCAAGATATCATTTACATAAAGTACTAGAAAGATCACCACGCTTTCGTCACCCATCTTGTACACACAAGACTCATCTGGACTTTGATCAAAACTATAAAACTTTATAACTTGATTAAACTGAGTGTTCCAAGACCTCGATGCCTACTTAAGTCCATAAATGGATCTCTTAAGCTTATATAACATGTGCTCCTGGCCCTTTGCAATGAATCCGTCTGATTGTATCATATAGATACACTCGTCAAGACTTCCGTTAAGGAAAACTATCTTGACATCCATTTGTCAAATTTTGTAATCGAAATGTGCGGCAACGGATAAGAGAATTCGGATAGACTTAAACATGGTTACTGGCAAAAAAGTTTCCTCAAAGTCGATCCCTTCTTTCTGAGTGAACCCTTTAGCAACAAGTCTAGTTTTGAATGTTTCAACATTTCTGTCTACTCCTCTCTTCTTCTTGTAGATCCACTTGCATCCAATGGGTTTTTATCCCTTCGGGTGGTTCTACAAATTCCCAGACCTAATTAAAATACATAGATTCTATCTCTAAATTCATAACCATTTGCTAAAGATCTGTATCTTTGTCTTATAGTGCTTCATTATAGTTACAGGACTCGGTATCTTGTTCTGCCGGGATCTTGTCATACGACTCTCCCAAGAATATATACCGTTCAGGTTAATGAACAACCCTCCCACTACGACGAGACACTACCTGTGTCTGTATACTAGCAGTAACTGGCTGTGTAGAATCTTAACCTTGTGCATCAGCACCCTATTCTTCATTTGCACCTATCCTGGTAATCCTCCCACTATGACGAGGTAATGGAATATTAGTGACTTGTGGTTCTTCTTCCGTTCTACTGGTATTTCCTCTCAATTCTTCCAGAACAATTTTGCTGTTGGGCTTGTGATCCATAATATAATTCTCTTTCAAGAATCAAGCATTAGTGCTAATAATGATATTCTGATCCTTAGGGTTATAAAATAGACTACCCTTCGTTCCTTTAGGTACCCCACAAAGAAATAGACTTCTGTCATCAGTTCCAACTTACCCGTATTTTCTTTCAGCACATGTGCTGGACACCCACAAATACGAATGTGTTTCAAACTAGGCTTACGCCGGTCCGCAATTCTATAGGAGTAGAAGGTACTGACTTAGAAGGTACCAAGTTCAGAATGCAAGCTGCTGTTTCTAAAGCAAGTCCCCAAAACGAATATGGTAAACCTGAATAACTCATCATTGACCTTACCATCTCCATAAGAGTTCTATTCCTTCTTTCTGTTACACCATTCT
>JAUMHN010439731.1:0-11529 GCA_032360265.1 Heliamphora ciliata
GTCAAATTAAGCTATTTTGACAATATATGACTTTTTGACTTATTTTGTTATGTATGAACTTCAATAATAATTTGTTTACTTTTGTTAACTTATAACACTATATTATTATGTATGTTACTTGTTCAACAAGTCTCTTATCTCTCTTGCTTTCTCATCTCTCTTGCATTCCTCACTCTCTCTTGCTCTCGTCTCTCTCATTTTCTCTCGAAAAGATGTATCTTCTCTCTCCTTTCTTTGTTGTATTTTACGGTGGCTAGAGGCTTTGGGGTCATCGGTGAGGGTGCCAGAGGTGGCAGTGGTAATGGTAGAGGAGGTGGTGCGAGCGGCCACGGTGGAAAAGGTGCGAGTGGTGGCACCCAAGGTGGTGGTCGCACCGTGGGTGACGACGATGACCTTTTACTCGAGGGAGGAGGCACGCTAGGTGTGATGGAGCATTTTGATGCTGGGACCTACATCCCTCTTCTTCACCGGTTGCGGAAGCCGGTTGTGAAGAGGTTTTTTCTTTTGGACGTGATTGCAGAGCGTGAGGTCCTTCTCTGGGGTTGCGAGAATCACCTCTCGACCAGGAACCTCGACGTAAGTTGACAAATTAAATTCTTTACTTGCTTTGTTGATTGAAAGTTTATTTGGATGTTGAACTATTGATTACTTTGAATGTTTGAACCTTGTTTGATATTGAATTGAATTTGGAATGAATCTTTGAATTTGAATTGCATCGTAGTTTGAGATTGAAATGAATTGGATCAGAATTTTGAATTAGATTAAACCTCGGCTTGGATTAGATGATCCCTGAACTTGGATTAAAGTTGATCCTGAACTTAGATGTCATGAACCTTCGCTCTCGAATTGAACAAACCTTAAACTTGGATGGGATGAACTTTGAAATGGATGAACCGTGAATCTTGCGTAAAAATGAGCTTTGGGTTGAATCTCAAATGAAAATGAAACTTTTGAATTTGGATGAAAATGGACTTTGGGATTTAGATAAACCTATGATCAAACTTGAAATTTTGGTTAAAACAAGCTTAGATTCGTAGAAAATATATTCTGGGACGGATTTAAATTTTGGATTAGGTTGGGTTTGATTTTAAATTTGCGAATGAATTTGGGTAGAGACATTGAGCTAAACTGAATTTTGAAAAGTTGGAAACATCTTGAAATAGAAATCATGTTAAAATGTGGGTCTATAATGTGTTTAAAACAAACTTAGAGACTAGTTTGGGAAACGGAACTAATGTGTTAGAATGTTGATTTGTAATTAAACTGAATTTTGAATTTTGAATTTTGAATTTGAGTTTGATTTCAAAATGCAACTGATTGGACAGTTGGTGACGAAGTCGAATTGGGTTGAAGTTGGGTTAGGCTGAGTTAGGAATGGATTTGAATGAGAGTTTTGATTGAAACAAAATTTTGGGTTGAATCCATCAATTTAGAGTGAATTTGGGATGGGCTCGAGGCGGATTAGGGGCTATGTTGAATGAAAATTGAAATTTGAACTCTCCTCCCCCCTTTTTTGAACTTTAAACTTGAATTTTGAACAGGGTTGAATTCAAATTTTGCGAAACTATGTCAATGAGTTTAGATTGAGTCAAAAATAGAAGTGAAGTCGAGTTTCTATTGAATTTGAAGTTGGATCCTCATGAATTGGTTCGAATGGAGTCGTTTATTGATTATGAAATAAGGGCAAGATTTTGAAAAGAGTGAGATTTTGATGCTAAAATCTTTATTCTAAGCCTCGTTCTTTAAGAATGGAAATTTTACAAATAGGGCAAGGCCTGGGTTATGTAGATTGGTTTTGAGACTCATTTTGGTGTTGTTTGGATTATTGTTAGTTTGTTTTGGCTATCTTGTTACGCACTTTTATTTTGATCATGTTATTGTTTTCGTTTATTTTGTTTTCATTATTTTGTTGATTCCATTATTGCTCCTGCTGTCTTTTTTGTTCACTAATTTGTTTGTTTTGCTTCGTTTTAAGGGAGACTTCGTATTTGGGGTTTTGGAGGATCCTCGGATGTTTTGGAGCGGTACACAACGCTCCCTCCCCATAGTAGAGAGATCATCGATCGGGCAGGCTTCGGCAGCTTTATCACTATGTTGGACAGGACTAGTAACAACCGGGTCACCCTCGCAGCTTTAACTAAGAGATGGTGGGACACCACTAACACCTTTCTTCTTTCCTTGTTCGAGGTGACCCTTACCCCACTTGATTTCTCTCTTATCACTGGGATCCGGGTGGGCGGTGACCCGATCCCTTTTGATCCTGATATCTGTCGGAGCCCCGAGGCTCTTTGTCCCTTTCCATCGACAAGGGAAGCATCCCATACACGTGACTGAAGAAGACATTTCGTCACTTTGTTAGCTCTGAGGTCCATCACTTCGAATGGGTGGCACGTGCATTCCTTCTCTATATGTTTGGGATAGTTTTATTCTAGAACTTAGAGAACATGGTGCACCTCCACTATCCCGCTACCATGGTCGTGGTGGACCAGATCAGCTCTTATGACTGGGGAGGAGCCGCATTAGCCACCTTATACGGATGCATAAGCGCGGCCACCAGGACCTCCGATCTGAGCATTAGTGGGTACTAGCGTATCTGGGAGGTATGTCTGCTTTCTTTGTTTTCTATGTTTTCCTTTTCCATTTTCATATCCGCATATATGTTTCAACTGTACTGATGCTTCTTTTGATTTTTTGCATCTCTAGGCCTATGAGTTCCTAGGTATGTGCCAACCAGTGAAATCTTGTGATGACTCCCTCGTGATCCCCTAGGCACTTCGATGGGACAAATGCCATCGGGGTACAAAGCTTAGTGGGAAGGATTTAGATGACAACCGCCTTTTCCTGGAAAGCCTTGCCCCCGACCAGGTAAGTCATCTACTGCTCTTGCTCAGTTGTTCTTTTCATTCATTATTCATACAGTGCTTATTGACATGCTTCCTTTGATTTTCAGGTCCGCTTGGACATATAGATGGGTATGGAGAAGCGAGTTGGTGTCGACTTGTTGTGGAGCCCTGAGGTTACCAAGACCCGTGTCTTGTTTTAGGGGCCATTTTGCAGAGAGTGGTACCTTGGCTAGTGCATTGTTCAGCAGTCCTTGGGGTATAACCATTTTCGTATCCCGAGGACGCCACTAGTGGGGATGCGTCAAACTCACACCCTCCGCACGGCTGATATTATTCAAGCCATGGTGGGCCTTGATGCTGCTACGCTGATCAAAGGCAAGGATCGTGACTACACGGTCTTTGCCCGAGAAAGGCTTATGCCTGCCATGGGTACCCATGCTGCTATGCGTGGTCCTCCTCTCACTGCCCCAGGCCCAGTTCACCTCAAGCTTCCATGGATAGTGGACACCTTCGTAGATGGAAACCTTCACTAGATGCAGATCCCCGAGCCATCAACCCAGGAGATTCTTCTTTCCCCCAGTGCTGAGTCGGTATGACATCCTTCTTTCTGTTCTTCATACTGCCCCTTATATTTGACTACAATGATTCTCTTGACTGATAACTAGTTCTAACATTTGATTGTACCGATCTGGTTCTTCTATTGACAGATGCCCTGGGAGTGGTGCGACAAGTGCCTTCACCTGATCTCTGAGTTGAGGATATTGGTTTGGTGTTGAGACACTACTTTTTGATCCTAGGGCATGGAGCCTCTTGCTCCTCGGGGTGGCCCTGTTATGGTACTCTATCCTTTCTATCTCTTATTTACATTCTTACACTTTTTCCTTTCTGCTCATACTTATTTACCTTAACTGATGTGGCCCTTTTTCTTCTTTCAGCGTGGGCATGGTAGAGGATCGAGGACTCACGGTGGTCGCACGACACCTGCTGCCCAAGCTGCACCTTCTGCGCGGACTTTTGCTTTTGCTTCTGCTGCCTCTTTATCTAGAGCTTGGACCCCCAGCGTTACACAGACGATTGATAGCTCAGAGGAGGAGACGGAGGGGACCGGGTCGTCATCCGAAGAGTCGTCCCAAGGTGGCTACATGGTCCGGAGGAAGAGGACTCAACGAGAGTGATGATCCCACCGCTGTCCAACTGCTGTTACTTTCTTTTTCTCTTTACTGTACATAGAGGCCTGCGCGCCTATTCTTATTAGGGCCTGCGTGCCTGCTTGATACATTCTATTACCCCACCTCGTCACATCACAGATACACTGATTTTTTATACTTGTTGTCCCATTAATACACTACTTTGACACACATTCATACATACAAACATACTGCTCTTTGAAACACTACATAGATGGGGCCTGCGTGCCTTTGATTCTTCCTTTGGCCTACGTGCCACATCATACACATACGCACATTACTTTGCTTTTGACGGGTTGGGCTTTCGTGTCGTGTGGTTTACACTTTTTTATCATCATGGATGCTTTATTGTTATATGAAAATCATTTTTGAACACTTAGACTCTTATTATGCATGATGATGTGATTCATGGGTTGCAATCTTGCCATATAAACTACTTTTCTTGTTGTGAGTTGCTAACAGGTTCATAACTACAGTTTCGAGCTCATTAGCAAAATAGGGATAGGCTGTCAAAATTTCTGCGTAAAAAGATTTTGGTTGTGAGAAATAATCTTTTGGCCGTTTGGTTTGGATATGGCAGCCTGAACTTTTATATAGAAACGTTCATGGCCTGGACTTAGAATATCATGGCCGTGAGGATTGGGAGGGAATGTTGACGGCCGTTGGGTTACAAGTTGACGACCGTAGGAAAAAGGTGGTGGCCGCTAAAAGAGTTTTAGCGCGAAACTTGGAGCAGATTTTGTGGGTTCCCTCCATTTCTAGATCTATAAAAGGGGGCAGCTATTTCGAACCCCACTGTTCTGGATATCTTGTATTCTCCTTGTATCCTTCATAGCCCACTCTTACAACAACTCTCTATCGACTTAGATGAGCGACTTCACCCTGATTGAGCGTAAGAACTTCCTCACCTTTGGTCAGATGCGCTGTTCTCTCTGCAATCTCTGAGGGTTGATTGGCATCTTCTGAGAGAAGCATCCCAGTTATGGGATCCTGAGGTTCATATATTCCGTTTTGGTGTTGAGTTATGTTCGATTGTGGAGGACATTTCAGCTATTCTAGAGATCTCAAGCTAAGAAAAGGTCATAGTTTCCACCCCTTTCTTGAGTCCCAGGGACAAATTGATGCTGCTCTGTGATTACTCCAAGCGTGAGGCTTCTATTATTACTCACAACTAATTTCTCGATGTGGCTCGGATCGTGGACCGCTTCGGGCTTCGAGGGTCTCTTGGAGACTTCTCTTTTCAGCTTCAGCGCCAGCATGCTCCTTGCATCTATTTCCTGGCTTGCTTCCTCTTGGGACCCTCAGACGGGTGGGCTAGCTCTTCTTTGGTGGATGTGGCCCATCAGATTTATGAGGGTTGGGATCCTGTCCCGTTAGTTCTTGCCGAGACATTTCTTGAGCTTGATGCAGTCCACACTGGGGGTGCCCCTTACTTTGCCGGTAGTGCTTTCCTGTTGCAGGCAGTCTCTTAACTCTCCTTTTTCTATATTTCTCTCTAGTTTTTCCACTCAACTTTCCTTTTTCTACGGTTTCTCTATATTTTTTCCTACTCAGCTCTTCTTTTTCTTTATTCTCTCTGATTTTTTCACTCAACTCTTCTTTTTCTATATTCTCTAAGGTTTGGCTGATGGAGAAGATGAATCTGCTGGAGAAGCCCATATCTGACTGTTATAGTGTGAGATTCTTCATTTATCGTCAGGTTTATCGCTTGTGCTCTACCAAGACTACTTGGTGGGATTACTTGAGTTCTCTGACCGGGGAGGACATCTCCTGGCTATGCCCCTAGCTCAAGATATCTTCCATGACTACTACGATTATAGGCCATTCGGGGGTTCTGTTGGTCGGCTTGAAGCTGGCCACCTTCTATCATCCTTATCTGATTCTTCGCCAGTTTGAGCATACCCAGATATGTCCCGAGGCAGTTGTGAGCCATCTGTATAGTTCTCCTCATCAGGCCCCTTTCTTGGGTCAGTACCAGCGGATTTAGTCTTCTCGACTGAGGATACCGATTGGTAGAAATTTTGATAGCGGGTTATCTGCAAGTTACAAGATTTTGTTGCAAGTGGAGATAGAGCACAGGGTAGGATAGGAAGGGGATGTAAAGAGAAGGAGGAATTGATTTTTTTTTTATTGTACCTTAATATTTTGCTTGTTTTTCTTTTTAATTTTTTAAGATGAGGACTTGCGAGTTTCTCTTACTTTTGAAAACTGTGTTGGCAAAACTCATTAATGAAAGTCTCCTCATTTTTGGCTTATGGTGACTTTTTAGATTTTGTTCTTACAACATAATCATCTTTTTAGAAAAACTTAAAACAAGCTTTTGCATTGATCGACTACTTGAAACATAGTTACAAAGGGGGAACTCTGAACAAAGGTTTGGGTTGAACTTTTGACAGAAGATGCCAACGTATCCTGAAGAAGGGAATCAGGCTATAACGTAGTTCGAGGCTTGGGTACACTTGAGTATTTATTGTTCTCCTTTAGCGAGCTTTCTCTTAGAGGTAGAGCCTTTTAAGCTGGTCTAAGTTGATAGGTGTAGAGAAAGCATTTCTGTCCAAATTCATAAGTATGGTAGCACCTCCTAACATCAAGGTCTTGATGAGATAGGGTTCGGCCCAATTAGGTTTGAACTTGCCTCTTGGATCAAATATTGGAGCTCTGATCTCCTTTAGGACTGAGACACCTTCCTTCAAGATCTGAGACTGAACCTTCTTGTTGAATGCTCGAGCTAACCTTTTCTGATATCCTTGAACATGGAACATGGCTCTAAGCCTTCTTTCGTCAAAGAGCAGCAACTCTTCAAACCTGTCCCTCTGTCATTCTGACTCGGGGATATCGCTTTGAACTATTATTCTTAGAGACTGGATTTCTAATTCTATGGGAAGATCTGATTCCATTCCGTAGTCCAAAACATAGGGCGTTGCTCCAGTAGAAGTTCTAATCGATGTCCAGTACCCCCAAAGCGCAAATGGAAACTTCTTCGGCCAATCCTTGCTTCCCTCTATCATTTTCTGTAGGATCGTCTTCACATTCTTATTTGCAGCTTCCACAGCTCCATTGGTTTGCGGTCTGTATGGTAAAGATTTATGACTGATGATTCAATACTCTTCCAAGATGTCTAGAACTTTTCCTTGAAAGTGGGAGTCATTGTCAAAAATTATCTCATATGAAACTTTGTACCGACAGATGAGATTTGCTTTGATGAATCTGGCTACTTGGGAGGCTTTTAAGACTGACTAAGAGGCAACTTCGACCCACTTCATGAAATAATCAATTGCTGCGAGAATAAAGTCGTGCCCATTCGATGCCTTGGGTGTTCCCTATTACGTCGATTTCCCAAACTGATAATACCCAGGGTGAGGTCATGTTATAAAGCTGAGATGGTGATACATGCATGAGGTTTGCGTGGATCTGGCATTTTTGGCACCTTCGAATGAACTGATGGCAGTCTGCTTCCATGGTCATCCTGAAATATTGTCGCGTCCCAAACTCCAGGGTCACACGAAAAGATTGTTTGATAAATCAAAATTTTTGAAATCGTATACACGGGAAGATGTTTGATTCTTTCAGATCGTGTATTTTTGAAATTAATAAATTTATTTTAATTAAACGGATTTTTATAACCCTAAAAAATATTTTAAAAATCTAAATGGAAGAGAAAATTTATTCGCAAATAAATCATGCGGTATCCATCACCAGTTTATAGGCGATACAATTAAACCCTGCGGTCAACAATAAGGCCTACCTTTCCAACGGACAGATTAATTGCGGTATCACCAGTAAAAACCTCATTTAAGGATAATTCTAGATAATTGTTAGTGTGGATCATTTCTCCATCTGAAGGGTTCATTGCGAAGCGATTGATTTGGAGTTAGGTAATGGTTAATACTTAGATGTATATAATTGTATCTTCTCCATTTGAGTCACTATTATTATATACTGGACCGAAATTATGTCAGTTATTTAATTTTACTTAGCATGGTCTATTGCCTAGATAGTAAAATTAAAAAGAATTGACCTGTCTGGTCTTATGAAGGATAGTAGACGTTCTCCTATCAAAACATGCTATTCTCAGATTACTAGGCTGCTAGCGAATTAATTTTAAAATGGTAGAGGGAACCAAATTAAAATAAATTCAAAATTTTACTCATTATAATTAACAGTTTTTTAATTATGTGATTCTCAAGATTATAATAACTTTCAACCCACTCACTTTAATACTTAAAGAAAATAAACTTACGAGACCAAATTTTGATCACTGAAAAAGTAACTTGAATGTAATTTTAACTACCAATGGTATTCCATCAATACCAGGAAATGTGTTTGTTTCTGAAAAAGATTCTTGCTCGGGACCGAAAGGTATAAACAAAAAATGTTCAAAAATAGGGAGACACAGTTTCCAAGGTAGTTAGTGGGCCATGTATTGATATGAAAAAGCCGAAAGATAAATGTTTTCACTGTAACTAGACATGGCACTAGAAAAAACTATATCCAGTATTTCTCAGTAAGTAGAACAACAAGGATAATTTTTGTTCACTGGTTACGAAAAACATGTTTAGCGGGGTTATCTACAGGTACTTGGTGTGTAGATACAGGAGCCACTAATCATGTCTACAATTCTTTGTAGGGGTTCTAAGAAACCCGACAACTTAGTGATGGGGAGATTTACCTACATATGAGTAATAATACAAAGATAACAACAGTTACAGTAGGAGATGCCACTCTCAGTTCTGGTAGAGATCGAATTTTAATATTGAGAGATTGTCTTTATATACCTGCCATTAGAAGGAACTTAGTTTCTATTTTTGGATTGGCTAAAGACGGATATTTTGATTATTTTAATAACTCTGTAGTTATTAAGGATAATAAACCAGTTATCTATTCTGGTACATTGGTGGATGATCTTTATATTATTACTCCAATCTTTCCTAAACTGCAACTGACTAAAATGAATAACACATCTAATTTACTATATAAGAGAAAATTTACTTCTTTAATTAACCAAACGTTTCTTTGGCACCTACGCTTGGGTTATATTAATCTAAAAGGGATAAACAGACTGGTAGCAGATGGACTTTTGAGTTCATTGAAAGTGGAGGCACTTTTAGTCTGTGAATCTTACTTACAAGGTAAAATGACCAGAAGGCCCTTTGCAATCAAAGGCTATAGAGCTAAAGAACCATTAGAGCTGGTTTATTCTAATGTATGTGGTCCTATGACAATCCGGGCTAGAGGTGGCTTTAAGTACTTCATCAGTTTCATTGATGACTACTCAAAGTATGGATATATTTACCTAATGCACTATAAGTCTAAATGTTTTGAGAAATTTAAAGAATTTAAGGCAGAGACAAAGAAGCATCTGGGTAAAAGTATCAAATCACTATGATCAGACCGTGATGGTGAATACCTCTGTGGAGAGTTTAAGGACTACTTGTCATCAGAGAGGATTACATTACAGTTGACTGCACCTGGCACACTACAGCAGAATAGTGTAACAGAAAGAAGGAATAGGATTTTTATAGAAATGGTAAGGTCCATGATAAGTTATTCAGGCTTACCCGATTCATTTTGGGGACTCGCTTTAGAGACAGCGACTTACATTCTCAACTTGGTACCTTTTAAGTCAGTACCTTTTACTCTTATAAAATTGTGGACCGGGTGTAAGCCTAGTCTGAAACACATTCTAATTTTGGAGTGTCCAGCACATGTACTGAAAGAAAACGCGGGTAAGTTGGAACCGAGGACAGAAGTTTATTTCTTTGTAGGGTATCCCAAGGGAACGAATGGTGCTATATTTTATAATCCTGAGGATTAGAAGGTCATTATTGGCACTAATGCCCGATTCTTAGAAAATGATTATATTATGTACCACAGGTATAATAGCAAAATTATTTTGGAAGAATTGAGAAAAAATACTAGTAAAACAAAAGAACAAATCATTGATATTCCATTATCTCGTCGTAGTGGGAGGATTATCAGGACATGCGCAAATAAAAAATAGAGTGCTGATGCACAGGGTTTAGATTCTGCTAAGCGTGTTACTGCTAGTACACAGACACAAGTAGTGCCTTGTCGTAGTAGAAAGGTTGTTCATCAACCTGATCGTATATGTTCTTAGGAGAGTCTTTTGACAAGATCCTGACAGAACTAGATATCGAATCTTATAACACAATAAAGAACTTTAAGATAAAGATGCAGATCTTTGGCAAAGAACTATGAATTCAGAGATGGAATCTATGTATTCCAATCAGGTCTGAAAACTTGTAGAACCACCCGAAGGGATAAAACCCATTAGATGTAAGTAGATCTACAAGAGGAAGAGAGGAGCAGACGAGAATGTTGAAACCTTCAAAGCTAGACTTGTTGCTAAAGGGTTCACTTAGAAAGAAGAGATCGATTATGAAGAAACCTTTTCACTAGTAGCCATGCTTAAGTTTATCTGGATTCTCTTATCCATTGCCACTCATTTCGATTACGAAATCTGACAAATAGATGTGAAGACAACTTTCCTTAATAGAAGTCTTGATGAGTGTATCTATATGATACAACAAAACGGATTCATTGCAAAGGGCTAAGAATACATGTTGTGTAAGCTTAAGAGATCTATTTATGGACTTAAGCAGGTATCGAGATCTTGAAACACTGGGTTTGATCAAGCCATTAAGTCTTTTGATATGGATCAAAGTCTGGATGAGTTCTGTGTGTACAAAAAGTGTGACGGAAGCATGGTGATCTTCCTAGTACTTTATGTATATAATATCTTGTTCATCGGAAATAGTGTGGGGGCATTATCAACGGTTAAAGTATAGTTATCTGGGCAGTTCGATATGAAGGATTTAGGAAAAACCAGTTACATCCTTAGGATCAAGCTCGTGCGAGATCGAAAAAGAAGAATGTTGGACTTATCACAAGTAAAATATATCAACGATATCCTTGCTCGTTTTAGCATGTAGAATTCCAAGAAAGAGTTCCTTCCTTTTAGGTATGGAATCACTTTATCCAAGGATCAGTGTCCTATGACACCTGATGTGATAGAGAAGATGAAGACGGTTCCTTATACTTCGGTAGTAGGAAGCCTCATATATACTATGCTTTGCACTAAACCCAACATTTATTTTGCCGTTAGCATTGTTAGCAGATATTATTCTAACCTGAGGCAGGAGCATTGGACTGCGGTAACAAATATAATCAAGTAACTGAAAAGTACTAAGGATTATATATTAGTTTACCAGGTAGATAGTTTAATACCTTTGGGGTACACAGACTCAGTTTTTCAGTCAGACATAGAGCTTACATCAGGAGATAACGTTGTAGATATTTTACAAAGAGCTTACCGGTTAAGACTTTTGATAGTCATGTCGAGGGCATGGGAGTCAGATGTATAGCGGCATAATTTTGAGTATAAGTGGGGGATTGTTAAGATTGGTATACTGAAAATTATATTTTTAGTATTTAATTTTATTTTAATAAAATTAATTTTTTATTTTATGAAAATCTTT
>JAUMHN010439742.1:0-11528 GCA_032360265.1 Heliamphora ciliata
TGGACCGTATATGCGTAAAACATTACTCAACCACCTCTTTCCCATACACCCATCCTCAACCATCGCTAACGAACACGTACCGAACTCAAAAAAATAAATTTTCACACATGACTTACATCCTCAAATATCTCCACAAAACATAGTAAACATGTTTTTATTAAGATTCAAAATTAGAAAGGTCCGGGTCACTACAGGTTTTGAGGGCTAAGGTATGAAACGAAAAAGGTGTTAGGCATCCTATTTCACCCAACCGTTAGGTTGGCTTCTACTCGTCATCATTGGTGTTTTTTTTTTAAGTTCTCAAATGTATGCAAATATAGAATATGAGAATTAAGAAAACATCTAAAATCAAATACTAAAAATACATAATCATATTGTATTAACACATCAAAATGAACAAAGATTATTATACTAAAAGCAAGAAAAACGTATCCTAATCACTAATCAATGTGAAATTAGACTAAACAGAACATGCTAAAAATAACAGAGGAATAACATAATATTAAACTCATGAAATCAAGCTATTAAAAGTATACAAAGTTTGCGGTTGTGACTATCAATGTCAAGATCGCAAACATTTTAAAGCTCAAAGTTCGCGGTCGTGAGTAACAATGTCATGGCTGCGAAGATGTTAGTGCGTAAAAGTTACGTTCGCTACATTTATTGTTGCGACTATAATATTCGGGTGCACTCTTTATTGAATTTTTTAAATTACACTGAGTTATGTGCGAGCATGCAAGGTGTTAAATGGCATTCTAAAAAAATTGTATAATCATATCCTATAAAAAAAAGAGAATAATAAAGGTTCGAATTCAAAATCGAAATTGAGATCATGGGATTGTCAATCTAGAAAGGAAGTAAAAGTAACGTAACAAACCTAATTTCGACCTTTTCTCAAGAGGTAGAAGATGTGAAAAGAAATGTCAAGATTTTTACTGTTATACCTGTAAAATGATAATTCGGGTGATTCTCAGCATAAAGATAGATTGCATGCTTGTCTATCCTTCAACGATCGAGAATGAGTGAGGTACAAAGCTGAAAACAGGTATCAGTGGTTGATCCGATAGAGTTTTAGTAAATTGGATCATACTCCTCTCTCCTCCAAATGACCTAGAGGGGTCTCAATTTATAGGCTAAGGGCCTGGTACGACACCCTCTAGCGTGCTAACACATAGAAGGAATAAAAGGTTCCATTGTCAAGTCACAAATGCTGCGGCCGCAAGGAATAAAGGTGGCGACCGCAAGGGAAATTAGGGTTTTATGGATGGTATGTTACGGCCATGTTAATGAAGATTGTGGTTGCCAAGATCAATGGTGCGACCACAACATATTTGGGGTTTAAAAGTTGTGACCATTGAAAGAAAGTTTTCAACCTAAAGGTTCGCAAGGGCTTTTCTAGTGTATTGAGCCAAAATCTCTCGGTGATCAACTAAAGACTTTTCAAGTATCATTTTTCTTGCTTTTCATTATCGGATCCACCTGTATAAACATAAGATTTGGCTAGGTCAAATTGAGGTGTCAACAGTTGTCCCTCTTTGACATAACTTGCACAACGTGTGGTGTAAGTGAATGTTAAAACTCTAGAAACAACCCATTTTGACTAAGCTATTGATCTTAGGTCACAAAACTCAAGCATACATATGAGAGTGGTCGTACTCAATTTTTTTCTATCGAGTTGCCTACATTACATATTGCAAGGAATCTGACCAAGACGTAGCTATGGGGCAATGTGAAAGATGAAAGCGGGTATAATCGTGGTGCATGATGTGAACAAAACTTATAAAACCAGAGCTAGGTCACACATAAGACAAACTTTGAAGATTGAATCAAGACCTAAAAAGCTAGACAATAAGATAAAACGAATTTTCAAGGAAAGATCCTAAAAAGTTTATTTTATAGAGAAAATATAAATTTAAAGATCGAGTGAATAACTAAAAATTTATACGAGGATGAAAATAAATATAAATTTCCAAAGTCGAACCAAGACCCTAAAAAGTCATTTTTATAGAGCAAGCAATAAATTTAAAGGTTGATTCAAGACTTAAAAATTTATACGAGAAACAAGAATAAAAATAAATTTCTAAGATTGAGTCAAGACCTAAATATTTATACAACAAACGGGAATAAAAATGAATTTCTAAGGTTAAGTCATGACCTTAAAAAGTCGTTTTCATAGAGTAAACAACAAATATAAAGGTTGAGTCAAGATCTAAAAAATTATATGAGGAACGGGAAAAAAAATGAATATCTAAGGTCGAGTCAAGAACGTAAAAAGTCATTTTTATAGTAAAAAAAGATTAATAAAAACAAATTTCTAATGTTAAGTCAAGATCCTAAAAAGTCATTTTATATAAAGAACAATAAATTTAAAGGTCAAGTTAAGACCTAAAAATTTATAAAGGACTAAGAATAAAAATGAATTTCTAAGATCAAGTTAAGACCCTAAAAGTTATTTTTATAGAAGAAAACAAAAACTTAGTATTAAAAAACTTATTTTTATACTAAAACCATTAAGGAGGGACATAAAACGGTTACCCGTAAACTTTATACGGAGACAAAGTTTGCGATCGCAAGGCTCAAAGCCCATGGTCATGATGTGATGGTTTGAAGCATGTTGCGGTCGCAGAGAATCTTGTAACACTCGGTGGTTAAATAAAAAAAAAACAAATAGTAATTAAAATAACAAAAAGAATAAAAACATAATTCCAGATAAAATCTTATAATTAATTTTAAAAACAAAACTCAAAAACTTACATCTATTAAAATACCAGTAATAAAAAATTTGAAATAAAACTAGATTCAAGAATTTTCATGATAATTTTAACCACACAATAAATCATAAAAATACATTAAAAGTTTATATCAAATTTTTGAGATTTTTTTAAAACTAAAAATTTATATCGAAAAATTTACGTAGTAGAAAATAATAAAAAAACGGGCCACTTGTCAAGCACAAAACATGCAAAATTGCCACGTTGTTGGGATACCTGTCCCCTTGAGCTGCCTATAAATATCACCTGACCCTTACTCATTTCACACACAAAAAGAACATATTTGGAAATTTTGAGTGAAGGAGAAGAATTGGGAAGTTGTTTCGTGAAAGAACCCTATAAGAAATAACCAATAGACAAGAAAGAAGTCTCTAAGAAGGCCATTGCAGCAACGAAGAGGGGACGCACCACACGACGCCAAGCCACCACTGCCCAAACACCAACTGCTATTGGCGCAAACTGCCAAGATCCTAAAATTATGTCTATGGTTTTAGTCAAAAACAATCCAGATGGGCAATCGCCGAAATTGGCTCCAGATTAAAACTTTTTTTTTATATCAAATGACCAAAAATAAAACCCAGCATAACTCTGAAATTAGTTTAGGATTATACCTATTGAAAACCAACTGGTTTGATTCCGTTTACTGCGAAAAACTTTAGTCAACAAGTTGCCGCAATAATTGACTAGAAGTCAATTCCTCTACGCAAGCTTTCTATTGTATTCCCAAATGCAAGAACTCGATTGTAGTATGGGTTATATTCTTCGTGTTCTTCAAAACCCTTGTTAACTAGACTTAAGTTCTCAAAAATGTGAAAACCCTAGCCTTTTGATTAACTAATTGAATAATGAATCCAAGGTTTATAATTGCATATAAATAGGCTACAGCAGTGACCTGTAAAGTAAAAAAGACGTGAGCACCTAATATAATTATGAAATCCTACCTCAACCTAGAAGTAATTTCATAAAAACATATAATTCATTCTACTGAATAATTATAATTGCACTCCTGACCCTATTCTCAAAATCGAAATATTTGAGCTCCTGTTATAACATGCTTATTTATTCTTCCCACCTTAATAATATAGATACCCACCGATTAAATTAAATTATTGATAATTATATTTAATCGGCTTATTCGAAAAATCCTTAAGACCTTCTGCTTAACTTATTTGACTACTAGATTATAAAATGCACCTATAGGGTTTAGCTTAGTCAAAACTTATAAGGTTCCTTAATGGGATATCATCAATCCCGATCACGGGATGTGAATTTTGTCAAAAATTAATATCCACCACGTAATTAACGTCGTTATCCAACTCACTAGGATTATAGACCCGTAAATTATTGCACCCTCTAATGAATCAAAATAATGAACATTAAATATATGTATCTACTAATTACTTCAGAATTACGAACATATGCATTCATAATAACCATATGATGTAAATTAATTTACATCGCCAGTATAAAATTAATTATCCTAATTTGGTCATGTTCAATTTACACAAATTGTACTAGCATAATGAGTCGGACAATTGTCAAAATATTTATCGTTTCCCGTAATCTTGGCAGATCTACTAAAACATTTTGCTATAGTTGTACCAAATGTGTGTCTAATTCCATCAAAGACTGTGAACCATAAACTTATATTATACAAGAATCGATAATCTAGTCTTCTGTGTGCAAGACAAACTCTACACATTAAATTAAATACTATGTAGAATAAAAGACATCCATGCACAATATTAAATAAATAATAAAATGTATACATTTCTTATTAAGATTCTCATAAAATGAAAAAACTAATTTTATTAAAAAAAAAATTAAATACTAAAACTAAAGTCATAGTTTTTTGTATATAACTCTGGCAATCGCCCACTTATACTTAAAACCATACTGCTATACATCTAACTCACATGTCCCCTACATGATTGTTAAAAGTCTTAACTGTTAAGTTCTTTGTAAAATAATTTGCAAGATTTTCTGCTGTTGCAATCTTGGTCCCAACAATATCACACATCTGTACAATCTCTCGTATCATGAGATATTTATGCTTGATATGCTTTCCTTTCTTGTGGGCTCTTGCTCCTTTCGAGTTGGCAACCGTTTCACTATAATTACAATAAAGTATAAAAGTCGACAATACTGAAGGCACCACGTCCAAATCTAACAGGAAGTTCTTGAACCAAATAGCCTCCATGACTGCTTTAGAAGCTACCACGTACTTGGCCTCCATGGTGGAATCAACAATGCAGGACTGCTTGATACTCCTACAACTTATGGCTCCACCTCCCAAGGTAAACACATATCCCAAGGTAGACTTTTAGGAATTCTTATTTGACTGGAAATTCGAGTCTATGTACCTCAAAAGTACTAGGCTATATGCCTAATAAACCAACATATGATTCCTAGCCCTTTTCAAGTACTTAATTATATGTTTTACCATTATCCAATGGTCCTACCCTGAATTAGGCTGATATCTGCTAACTATGCCAACAGCAAAATAGATGTAGGGTCTAGTGCAAAGCATAGCATACATGAGAGTTCTTACTACCGAAGTATAAGGAATCACCTTCATCTTCTCTATCTCAATAGCTGTCTTAGAACACTGATCCTTAGATAGAGTGATTCAATGCCTGAAAGAAAAAAATCCTTTCTTAAAATCCTGCATGCTAAAACGAGCAAGGTTGGTATCGATATAACTAACTTGTGATAAGCCCAATATCTTATATTTTTGATCTTGCATAAGTTTAATCTCGAGGATATGATTAGATTCACCCAAGTCTTTCATATCGAACTTGCTAGATATCCATACCTTCACCGAAGAGAACACCCTCACATCGTTTCAAATGAGTAAGATAGCATCCATGTAAAGTACTAAAAATACCATCACGTTTTCATCACGCTTCTTGTACACATAGTGGCTAATCAAGACTTTGATCAAAATCATAAGACTTATTGGCCTAATCAAACTAAGTATTCTAAAACCTGGATACTTACTTAAGCACATAAATGGATCTCTTAAGCTTGCACAATATGTGCTCCTGACCCTTTGCTATGAAACTGTCTAGTTGTACTATATAGATACACTCGTCAAGACTTTTGCTAAAGAAAGCTATCTTAACTTCCATTTACCAAATTTCGTAATCGAAATGAGCCGCAATGGATAAAAAAAATCAAATAGACTTAAGCATGGCTACTGGCGAAAAGGTCTCCTCATAATTGATCCCTTCTTTCTGAGTAAATCCTCTTGCAGCATTACAAACTTTAAAGGTTTTCACCTTTTCGTCTGCTATTCTCTTCTTCTTATAGATCCACTTGCATGCTATTGGTTTTATCCAATCGGATAGTTTTACAAGTTTCCAGACCCGATTAGAGTATATAGACTCCATCTTAGAATTTATAGCCCTTTGCCATGGATCTGCATCTTTAACTTAAAGTGCTTCGTTGTACTTACAGGGTTCGGTATCCAGTTCTCCTAGGATCCTATCAAAAGACTCTCCTAAGAACATATACCGATCGGGTTGACAAACAACCCTCCCACAAGGACAAGGCACTACCTGCGTCTGTGTAGTAATAGTGACATGTTGTGCTGATTCTAAACATTGTGGACCATCATCCACATACTACTCTGGTTGTAAAATTGACATGTTAGTGGTAGCACCCTAATCTGGTTCAGGATCAGCAAGCGTCCCAATAATCCTCTATTGGATGCAAGACTGTCAAAATCTTTATTTTTGAAAACAATTATCTAAAAAATTAACTGGACGGGTAAACGCTAAAACGGGCACTAGATAAAACCTTTGATGACGAACGATCCAAATAAAATCCGTGCATCCGAAATTGATTTAGAAGATTAATACCTTTTTATCAGTTGAATCATCAACAACGATTTGAATCCAAGTTGAAGCTCCTATCAGAACTTCTACTGTATTTTCTTATGCGATTCGTGAATATAGTGTGAGCAATAATCCTCCAAGAACTCGTACCGACAAAACCTGGATAGCTTTAGTCTTAAATACAAGTTATGAAACTGGTTCAGCCTACCCACATATTTATAGGACTACAACAGGGACGTGGAGAGTAATTATGAGTAAGACTTCTAGTAAAACACAAACACATATCAGCGGTTTCTACAAGCAAACCTCATAGCGGTATATGCAATTATGCAAAACTAGTAGTGGTTTCAGCAATTTCTATAAAATACTAAATTATAATTTACACCACTAAAGAACTATAATTGCACTCTGATTTATAATCTCAAGACCATCTTGCATTGAGTTCATATTATTAAATGCTTACCATTTCTACCAACGTTAAGATTTTTGATACCCTTCAATTAAATTTAATTACTAACAATTTTATTTAATCGGCATATTGATATTTCTTAAACCCTTCTGCTTAATTTATTTGACCACCAGATAATCAAATCTACCTACAAGGTTCGGCCCGATCAAAACTTATAAACTTCCTTAAGGAGGTATTATCAATCCTGATCTTCCGAGACGTGAATTCTATTCATAATTAATATTCACCATATAAATAATACTTCAATCCAACTTACCAGAAATATAGACCCATATAAAATCGCACCATCTAATGAATCAAAACAACGAATATTAAATATACACAAATCAATAATTATTTCAAGATTAAGAGGATAAGCTATATTTATAATAATCTTGGATTGTGAATTAATTTATATAGTCAGTATAAAATTAATTACCCCTAAATGTTCCGTTTAATACACACCAAGTATACTGGCACAGAGAGTCGAAATACTAGACGACGCTATTATCTGTTCTCCGTAACCAAAATAGGCCTACTAAAACTCTGTGCCATAGTCGTACCGATGGTATGTCTATTTCCATATAAACTGTGAACATAAAACTTATATTCTGCAAAAACCTAAAATCTGATCTTCTGTGTACAAATCATGCAAATCGTACTTTACACACTAGATTAAATACTATACAGAATATCGAACATCCATGCATAACATTAAAGAAATGATACCCATACATTACTCATAAAATAAAAAATTAATTTTATTAAAATAAAAATAAATACTAAAAACATAATTTTTAGTATACCAACCCTAACAATCTCCCACTTATACTCAAATTCATGCCGCCATACATTTGACTCCCTTACCCTCTACATGACTATCAAAAGTCTTAGCCGGTAAGTTCATTGTAAAGGATCTACAAAGTTGTCTCCTGATACAATCTTGGTCACAGTAACATCACACTTCTGTACGATTTCTCGTTTTAGGTGATATTTACGCTCAATATGTTTTCCTTTTTTATGGACCCTTAGCTCCTTCGAGTTTGTAATCGCTCCGCTATTGTCACAATAAAGTGTAATAACCGATTGAACTGAAGGTACCACATCTAGATCCAATAGGAAGTTCCTGAGCTAAATGGTCTTTTTGGCTGCTTCAGGAGCTACCAAGTACTCGGCCTCCAAGGTGGAATCAGCAATACAGGACTGCTTGATACTCCTCTAACTTACGACTCCACCTCCTAAGGAAAACACATATCCTGAGGTAAACTTATGGGAATCTTTTTCAGACATGAAATCTGAGTCTGTGTATCCCAAAGGTACTAGACTGTTTGCCTGGTAGACCAATTTATAATCCTTAGTTCTTTTCAGGTAATTGATTATATTCTTCACCGCAATCCATTACTCATGCCCTAGGTTAGACTAATATCTGCTAACCATGTCAACGGCAAAACAGATGTCGGGTCTAGTGCAAAGCATAGCATACATGAGGATTTTTACTGCCAAAGCATAAGAAATCGTCTTCATTTTCTCAATCTTATCAAGTGTCTTAAGACATTGATCCTTGGATAGAGTGATTCCATGTCTGAAAGGAAGAAATCATTTCTTGAAATTTCGTATGTAAAAACGAGCAAATATGTCATCGATATACTTTCCTTATGATAAGCCAAACATCTTTTGTTTCCGATCTCGCACAAGCTTGATCCCCAGGATGTGATTGGCTTCTCCCACGTCCTTCATATCGAACTACCCAAATAATCGTACTTTAACTGTAGATAATGTCCCCACATCATTTTCGATGAGCAAGATATCATCTACATAAAGTACTAGGAAGATCACTATGCTTTCGTCACGCTTCTTGTACACACAAGACTCATCCAAACTCTGATCAAAACCATAAGACTCAATGGCTTGATTAAACCGAGTGTTCCAAGACATCGATGCCTGCTTTGATCTTTTAAGATTTCACAACATGTGATCCTAGCCCTTTTTAATGAATTCGTCTAGTTGTATCATTTAGATATACTCATCAAGACTTCTATTAAGAAAACCTGTCTTGACATTCATTTGCCAGATTTTGTAATCAAAATGAGCAGCAATCGATAAGAGAATCCGATAGACTTAAGCATGGCTACCGACGAAAAGATTTTCACATAATCAATCTTTTCTTTCTGAGTGAACCCTTTAGCAACAAGCCTACCTTTGAAGGTTTCAATCTTTCCGTCTGCTCCTCTCTTTCTCTTATAGATCCACTTGCATCCAATGAATTTTATCCCTTCTGGTGGTTCTACAAGTTCCCAAACCTGAGTGAAATACATAGATTTTATCTCTAAATTCATAGCCTTTTACCAAAGATCTACATCTTTATCTTGAAGTGCTTCATTATAGCTTCGGGGCTCGATATGTAGTTTTGTCGGGATCCTGTCAAAAGACTCTCCCAAGAACATTTACCGATCAGGTTGATGAACAACCCTCTCACTACGACGAGACATTACCTGTGTTTGTGTACTAGCAGTAACACGCTGTGCAGAATCAGAATCTTGTGCATCAGTACCCTGTTCTTGATTTGCACCTGTCCCGATAATCCTCCATCTACAATGAGGTAATGGAATATCAGTGACTTATTCTTCCGTTTTACTAGTATTTCTTCTCAGTTCTTCCAGAATAGTGTTACTTTTTGGTCTATGATCCATAATATAATCCTCTTTCAAAAATTAGGCATTACTGCTAACAATGACTTTCTGATCCTTAGAATTATAAAATAGACCACCCTTCATTCCCTTGGGATACCCCACAAAGCAATAGACTTCTGTCATTAGTTCCAACTTACCCGCGTTTTCTTTCAGCACATGTGCTGGACACCCCAAATTCGAATGTGTTTTAGACTAGGCTTATGTCCGGTCCACATTAGGTGGAAGTAGAAGGTATTGACTTAGAAGGTACCAAGTTCAGAATATAAATCGTTGTCTCTATAGCGACTCCCTAAAATGAATCGGGTAAACCTGAATAACTCATCATGGTCCTTACCATCTCTATAAGAGTCCTATTCCTTCTTTTTGCTACACCATTCTGATGCAGAGTGCCAGGTGCAGTCAACTCGAATATAATTTCCTCTGATGGCAGCTAGTCCCTAAACTCTCTAAAGAGGTATTCCCCGCCATGGTCGGATCGTAGTAATTTTATACTTTTATCTAGATGCTCCTCCGCTTCTGCCTTGAATTTTTTGAATTTTTCAAAGCATTCAGACTTACGGTGTTTCAGGTAAACGTATTCATACCTTGAGTAGTCATCAATTAAACTGACGAAGTACTCAAAACCACCACTAGCCTGAATTTTCATAAGACCACACACATCATAATGAATTAGCTCCAACGGTTCTTTAGCTCTATAGTCTTTGGCTGAAAAGGGCCTCTTGGTTATCTTACCCTCTAACCAAGATTCACAGACTAAAAATACCTCAACTTTTAATGAACTCAAAGGTCCATCTGCTACTAGACTGTTTATTCTTTTTAGATTAATATGACCCAAGTATAAGTGCTAAAGAAATGTTTAATTTATTAAAGAAGAAAACTTTCTCTTATATGGTAAATTAGACGTGTTGTTCATTTCAGTTAGTTGCAATATGGAAGAGATAGGAGTAATAACATAAAGGTCATCCACCTATGTACCAGAACAGATAACCTATTTATTATCCTTGATAACCACAGAGTTATTAAAATAAACTAAATTTCTATCTTTAACCAATCTTGAAACGGAGACTAAGTTCCTTCTAATGGAAGGTATATAAAGACAATCTCTCAATATTAAAATTCGACCTCTACCAAAATTGAGAGTGACATCTCTTGCTGCAATTGCTGTTACCTTTGTATTATTGCTTATATCCCAGGTAAATCTCCACATCACTAAATTATCGGGTTTTTTAAAACCCCTTCAATGAATAGTAGACATGATTAGTGGCTTCCATATCTACACACCAGGTACCGATAAATAACATCACTAAACATGTTTCCACAACTAGTGAACAGAAATTACCATATTTGTTCTGCCTTCTTAGAAAATACTGGACATAGTTTTTTCTAGTGTTGTGTCTAGTTGCAGTGAAAACATCTGCCTTTTGGCTTTTTCACACTAGTCTGTGACCCACTAACTACCCTGAAAATCGTGTATCCTTGTTTCTGAACTTTTTATTCTTTATACCTTTCAGCTTAGAAGAAGAACTTTTTTCTAAAACAGACATATTTCTTGTATTGAAGGAATACCATTGGTAGTTAACACAATATCCAAGTTGTTTTTTTAGTCAACAAAATTTGATTTTGGAAGTTTGTTTTCTTTGAGTATTAAAGCAAGTGGGTTGAATGGTATTTTAATCTTAAGAATCACATAATTAAAAAAATACCGTTAATTATGATGAACAAAACTTTGAATTCATTTTAATTTGGTTCTCTCTACCATTTTAAAATTAATTCGCTAGCA
>JAUMHN010439753.1:0-11528 GCA_032360265.1 Heliamphora ciliata
CTATATAAATTAATTCACACCCCAAGGTTATTATAAATAGTGTTTATCCTCTTAATCCTGAAATAATTATTGATTTGACTATATTTAATATTCGTTATTTTGATTCATTAGAGGGTGCGATCTTATATGAGTCTATATTCCCGGTGAATTGGATAGCGGTATTATTTACATGTAAAATATAAATTATTGGCGGAATCTACGTCTCAAAAAATTGGAATTGACGATACTCCCTTAAGGATACTTATAAGTTTTGACTGGATCAAACCCTGCATGTGGATTTAATTATTCGGCGGTCAAATAATTAGGACTACTTATCATCAGAGGGGATTACATCTCAGTTGACTGCACCTGGTACTCCATAGCAAAATAGTGTAGCAGAAAGAAGAAATAAAACTCTTATAGAGATGGTAAGGTCAATAATGAGTTATTCAGGTTTACCAGATTCGTTTTGGGGACTCACTTTAGAGACAGCGGCTTACATTCTGAACATGGTACCTTCTAAGTCAATTCTTTTTACTCCCATTGAATTGTGGACCTGCCGTAAGCCTAGTCTGAAACACATTCAGATTTGGAGGTGTCCAACACATGTGCTGAAAGGAAACACGGGTAAGTTGGTACCGAGAACAGAAGTTTATTTTTTTGTGGGGTATCCCAAGGGAACGAAGGGTGGTCTATTTTATAATCTTCAGGATCAAAAGGTCATTAGCACCAATGCCCGATTCTTAGAAGATGATTATATTATGGATCATGGGCCTAAATAGCAAAATTATTCTGGAAGAACTGAGAGAAAATACCAGTAGAACGGAAAAAAATCACAAGTCACTGATATTCCATTATCTCGTCGTAGTGGGAGGATTATCGAGACATGTGCAAATCAATAACAGGGTGCTGATGCACAGGGTTCAAATTCTGCACAGCCTGTTACTGCTAGTACACAGACACATGTAGTACCTCGTCGTAGTGGGAGGGTTGTTCATCAACCTGATCGGTATATGTTCTTAGGAGAGTCATATGACAAGATCCCGACAGAACTAGATACTGAGCCTTGTAACTCCAATGAAGTACTAACAGACAAAGATGCAGATATTTGGCAAAGAGCTATGAATTCAGAGATAGAATCTATGTATTCCAATCAGGTCTAGGAACTTGTAGAACCACTCGGAAGGATAAAACCCATTCGATACAAGTGGATCTACAAGAAGAAGAGAGGAGCAGGCGAGAAGGTTGAAATCTTCAAAGCTAGACTTGTTGTTAAAGGGTTCACTCAGAAAGAAGGGATCGATTATAAGGAAACCTTTTCGCCGGTAGCCGTGCTTAAGTCAATCCAGATTTTCTTATCCATTGCTGCTCATTTCGATTACGAAATCTGAAAAATGGACGTTAAGACAGCTTTCCTTAACAGAAGTCTTGACGAGTGTATCTATATGATACAACCAGACGGATTCATTGCAAAGGGCCAGAAGCACATGTTGTGTAAACTTATGAGATCCATTTATGGACTTAAGCAAACATCGAGGTCTTGGAACACTCGATTTGATCAAGCTATAAAGTCTTATAGTTTTGATCAAAATTCGGATGAGGCCTGTGTGTACAAGAAGCGTAACGGAAGCGTGGTGATCTTCTTAGTACTTTATGTAGATGATATCTTGCTCATTGGAAACGATGTGGGGGTATTATCTACGGTTAAAGTATGGTTATCTGGGCAATTCGATATGAAGAACTTGGGAGAAGCTAGTCACATCCTTGGGATCAAGCTTGTGCGAGATCGAAAATAAAGGATGTTGGACTTATCACAAGCAAAGTATATCGATGATATCCTTACTCGTTTTAGCATGCAAGATTCCAAGAAAGGGTTTTTCCCTTTCAAGCATGAAATCACTCTATCTAAGGATCAGTATCTTAAGACACTTGACGAGACAGAAAAGATGAAGGCGGTTCCTTATGCTTAGACAGTGGGAAGTCTCATGTATGCTATACTTTGCACTAGACCCGACATCTGTTTTGCTGTTGGCATGGTTAACAGATATCAGTCTAATCCAGGGTAAGAGTATTGGATTGCGGTAAAGAATATAATTAAGTACCTGAAAGTGACTAAGGATTATATGTTGGTTTACCAGGCAGACAGTCTAGTACCTTTTAAGTAGACAGAATCAGATTTTCAGTCAGATATAGAGCTTACATTAAGAGATAGCCTTGCAAATCTTTTACAAAGAGCTTACCGGCTAAGATTTTTGATAGTCATGTAAAGGGCATGGGAGTCAGATATATGGCAGCATAGTTTTGATTATAAGTGGGAGATTGCTACGGCTAGTATACTGAAAATCATATTTTTAGTATTTAATTTTATTTTAATAAAATTAATTTTCTATTTTATGAGAATCTTTATGAACAATATATGCATATCATTTTTTTGTTATGCATGGATGTCCAATATTCTGTATAGTATTTAATCTGGTGTGTAAAATACGGCTTACACACGGAAGATCAGATTTTAAATTTTTGCAGAGTATAAATTTTATGTTTACAGTTTAGATAGAAATAGACATACCATCGGTATGACTGTAGCATAGAGTTTTAGTATGTCTATTTTGGTTACGGGAAACAGATAATAGCGTCATCTATTGTTTCGACTATCTGTGTTAGTACACTTTATGTGTATTGAACGGGATATTTGGGATAATTAATTTTATACTGACTATATAAGTTAATTCACAGTTTAAGATTATTACGAATAATGCTTATCTTCTTAATCCTGAAATAATTATTGACTTGCATATATTTAATATTTGTTGTTTTGATTCATTAGAGGGTGCGATCTTACATGGGTCTATATTTTCAGTGAGTTGGATAGCGGTATTATTTATATGAAAAATATTAATTATTAACGAAATCCACGTCCCGAAAAATCAAAATTGGCGATACCCCCTTAAAGATGCTTATAAGTTTTGACCGGGCCAAACCCTGCAGATGGATTTAATTATTTAGTGGTTAAATAAGTTAAGTGAAAGGGTTTAAGGAATATTAAGATGCCGATTAAATTAAATTATCAGTAATTAAATTTAATTAGCGGGTATCGAGATTCTTAACATGGAGAGAAATTGTAAGCATTTAATAACATGAGCTCAATACAAGAAAGTTTTGAGATTATGGGTTAGAGTGTAATTACAGTTCTTTAGTGGTGTGAACTGTAATTCAGTATTTTATGAAATTTGCAAAAATTGCTGCACGTCTTTCCATAATTAGAGAAACTGCTAGTAGGTATCTGTGTTCCACTGAACTTTAACTCATAATTACTTCCCAGATCCCTGCTGTAGCCTTATATATATGCGGGTAGGCTGAATTAGTTTTTGGTGATTTTATATCATTATTATTATGATATTATTTTTGTATTTTAAGACTTAAATAAATTGAGATTCTGCTGGTACGAGTTCTTAGAGGATCGTAGCCCACATTACGTTCGAGAATCGCGTAAGAGAATACAGTAGAAGATCTAACTGGAACTTCAACTTGCAATCAAATCGTAGTTGAAGAATAGATCGACAAAAGGTATTCTTCTAAATTAACTTTGGTTGCACTGCTTTTATTTTGATCGTTCAACGTCAAAAGTATTATCTAGAGCCCGTTTCAACGTTTGCCCGTCTAGTTAATTTTTTACCAAAAATCGTTTACAAAAACAATGATCTTGACAGTTTTGCCTGCAACAACTAATTGTACTCGTTTGGATATTGCGTGTGCTGTCAATAAATTGAGTAGATACACAAGTAATCTAGGGATAGATTACTGGATGGCAATAGTTAGGGTACTAAGATATTTGAGATACACCCTTAACTATGGACTACACTATGCGAGATATCCAAGCGTAGTAGAAGGGTTCTGCGACGCGAATTGGATATCTGATACTAAAGACTCAAAATCCACGAGTGGATATGTCTTTACTTTAGCTGGTGTAGTATTGTCTTGGAAATCTTCCAAGCAAACGTGTATCACCAGATCTACAATGGGAGTTGAGTTTATTACTTTAGATAAAACAGGAGAAGAAGCAAAGTGGCTTCGTCAAATCCTAGAGGGCATTCTAATGTGATCAAAACCTGTGCCTGTAAAATGTATTTATTACAATAGCCAATCGACAATTGATTGGGCACATAGTAATATGTATAATAGTAAGTCTCGACATATACGTCGAAAACACAATACCATAAAAGAGCCACTCTGTAATGGAGTTATCACAATTGACTATATAAGGTTAAAGCATAACATCGTGGATCCACTAACTAAAGATTTAGCTAGAGCGCGAGTTTGTCGATCATCGAGAGGAATGGGTTTAAAGCCTATAACTTAAAGAGTTATCATAACGGACACCCAACCTAACTAACTAGAGATCCCAAAATTTAGGTTCAAAGGGACAACTAAGTTGTGAATAACTCAAGAGGATCACAGCGGAGTTAATCCATCCTACCTATTTTTATGATGATACTATGATACCTGCAACGAGTTCAAGGTAAGCTAAGCTTTGAATGATTCTTATATCTTAAAAATTTAAGTGGAATATTGCAGGATACTTTTAATGAGAAATCAACTATCTGAGTGTGAACTGAGTCGGCTCTATGAGAATGATAAGGCTAAATTTTTCTAGAGCACTTATGAAAACTAGGTTGTTCAGGGCCAAAATGAACACAATTATGAGAACCAAACAGTGTTAGAAATATCTTGTGTGATTTTCTATTATCTTGGTTTACACAAATGGCTAAACAGTTGAAGACATCATGTTCACTGAGTAGCCAGTAAATTCGATAGACTTTCACAAGGGAAGGTTCAAAGCCACAAGCTAACTACCTCTATGCAGGAGATTTTCGTTTGTACTCTCTTTGTGTGTTTTCATTTGCATATGCATTGGTTTTATAACCATTTCTCATTCATGTGAGGGATTGATAAAATTGGATTTAATAATCTTATTTTTGGTAAACTTTTATCCAAAATAAATGTAGGACCCATCCTTCTTTTGAGTTGGGTTCGGGATGCTACGCATTCTCCTTCGCGAGGAAATGAACGATATATATTCATTTGCAAAATCCGATAAGAGGTGAATGAGAAATTGATGTTCAAAGTTGTCATTTGAACATGGGTTTTGCTGGGTTTAATGGAAATGTGTAACTTCAATCCCACATTGAAAGTTCTTGAGGAACTAAGTGGGTATATATAAGTTAGAGTTGAATTAATGGGAGGGTCCATTGGGAGTACCCAGTTTTGTGGATGGAAAAGGACCTACCTAACGGTGGGTTCAACCCATTTCACACACACGTGCGCGCACGCTGCCGCCGTCGTCCGACCGACCAGCTGGGCACGGACTCGGGCTCGGGCTTAGGCTCCGGTCTGGGTCCAAGTCGTGAGTTGACCCGATATGAGTAGCTTATATACTTTTGGAGAAGATTTATTTGAATTTTTATTTAAATAAAAAATTTAAATTCGGTTACCGTTAACCCAACAGGTCAAAAGCCAAACAGTCAATTTCCAGAATGGAGCGGTCATGGAGCCCATCACAGAAACTAGACCCAAATAGGGCGCTTGCAAGGCACTTGTGGAGCGTTCAAGCCCCCCTCATTCCAGTGTTGAGCGCTCGAGCACTAGAGGCCCCCCCTGAACTCCAGTATAGGGCGCTCACAAAGCACTCACGGAGCACTTGAGCGCTGACGATGAAAAGTTGCATCAGTTCTAAACAGGTGCAGTGACTGTTTCAAACAGTCACTTCTTTAGCTATGTAAATACTTCATTCTGCACAAATCTGGCATCTAATATCCTTCATATCATAGCATTTATTGTGTGTGCAAAGTTTAAGAGTCGGAGAGTACAAACACTGAACGATCTGCCGTACCCGTAGATTGGAGTACTTTTTCTCTGGGCGTGATCGTTGTATCCTAAGAGATATACGTCCGTGAAGCCCATTAACACCACTGTGGGGGACGAATATATCTTAAGGAGATAGTGTTCAACGCTAACTTCGATTTTCTGTATTCTTCAAATTTATTTCCATTTTGCGACAGTTCGTAAGAATTTATTGTCTATTCTTTGTTTTCTATTTCTATTTGTTTTAACAGTACAGTATTGGCATTTTATTTATTTTTCAATCATTTTTCCCAACAAAAAATGCACACTACAATTTTTTCTCTAACATTTCCATATTGCCACTGATCACCACTACAACCCACACCTGCACCACTATTCAACACCACACCACGATGGTCACCTCACCACCTGACAACCTCTATGGCATATTTGTAGGTATTTGAGGATTAAATGATGGGATTGAAATATTAGTCAAAAATAGTATTTATATCTCATGTTTAGATACAAAACAAATATATGGACAAATAATAAAAAATTAGAGACATGATCTCTTATATGATAAGTAACTAGTGGAAAGGAGGGAGGATGAGCTAGAGAGAGAAAAGATTAGAGAGGAAAATGGATTAGTTACGAAAAACTAAATCCTTCTTAATCTCTCCCAAACAAACAAATATGAGAGTAGACTAAAAAATAAATAAGCAATGCAATGAATATTTAATCTCATAACTATTAATTGTCATGAAAGACTTCATCCCTCTTAATACTATCCTCCAATATAAACATAGGCCATGTTTAGAGTATTGGATTGTATTTGCATGAATTTGATGTTTTGAGACTAGTAATCTTATGATATCAAATTCTTCGAATTAAATGTTCTCACTTTAGTTAAGTATTTTATTTGTTTACTATGTGGCATAACTACGTACCATATGCAATTTAATTCAGTCATTTGTTTGTTTTTATAAGGATAAGATAGGATAAATAATTGAGACTTTGTTCATTTCAATCTAAAATATTTTCTTAGTAAAATAATTTCCATGTAAAATATTTTATAAAGAAAGTATCTTTCCATTTTTGTTTTTTAGTATTCGGTTGGCACATGAAAAATATTTTCAAAATAAAATTTTTATTGTTGGATTAAAACAAGATATTTTTCACAACAAAGTTTTGAAAATATATGGATATGATCCGATGCCTCTTAGAGCTAGCTTCATTACTATTTGGGATAACTTTTTCAGCAACTTTATTAGGTGACTTTTTTTCCTCTTTTATGATTTTTTAAAATTTCTTTTTGGTCTAAATTTTTTACTTTTTCATTCATCGTGATAAAAAAAAAAATCTAAAATTAGAACTGTTTTTGTGAGGCTCAGTCCCATTTTATTTTTGTAATATATTTTATCAATGCGTTATATATTGAATATGAATGTTATAAAATAATTGTTTTATGAGAGGTATGCATGTGATGGCTTAGAAATGCATAATAGGATTTATTTCGGACCGTTTGGGTTTAGTGGTGCAAAATTGGAAATTTTCCTAGGCGGGACCGATCGATCGGTCCTGAGACAGATCAATCGATCTGTCGAGGTTAAGTGTGCACAAAACAGACCAATTTCATTGGTTTTTGGTTCAAAACTTCTCAAAAAATTTTCTATTCCTTCTCTCTAGAAGATAACTCAAAACCCTAGACTTAAATCTACCTTTTGGCTTGCTCCGGGTGTGATTTTTGGCGTTGCGAGAGCAGAACGGTGTTGTACATGCAGAGGGCTTCGCTTCCATCCGAACGGAATTTTGTTTCGACAACATTGATTTTTCTCAAAAAGTTAAAGCATCGAGTTTTTAACTCTTTACGGTAGGATTCTAGACTACCTTGCTTTAAAAAGGGTGTTACATATCATTATATGCATTTTTACCGTGTTCAAATGTTATAAATGTTGAGTATTGACGTTAAGCCTTGTTTGATTGGTTTAAAATCATGTATTGAGATTTGGAGGTTTATTACAAAGTTGGTGAATACATGTACGTGTAGTTTTCATAATTATATGTTTTGAAAACCGAAGGAAATGATATGAATGTTGCAAAAATATAAATTTTGGTGATTAGAACTAATCCTTGGGGTTGAGCATAGATTTTTAAAATGTCGGTTGAATTGAGGATAGTTTTGTGCAAAAATATTGATTTTTTTTCAATAAATTTGGATGGATTAGTTGTGTGTCTTTAATCAAATTAATGGTTGAGCTGTGTGCCTTTAATGATTTTGTGAATGTATCGTAACAACATGGTAAATGTGGGCCTTAATTGCTCCTTGGTAAAAATTTAGAAATTCATGCAAATAGGTACTTCGGTCTTTCGGGTTAATCCCTGTAAATGAAGTGCTTGTCCCAATACGAGGCGTGTGTTGTTGTGGCAAGGTATAAAACTTGTCATTGCCTAGCAGGCCATTGGGTGTCCCGGACCTAGGTCAATAGATGAGAGTCTATACTTGCTACAATTGTCCTTGGTGCGAGAATGCCAGTACGTGTGAATCATTGTGGTTGTATTACTTGTTTTGATTAAAAATCGTGTGGAGAATAAAAACATTATTCTTGAGGTGTTTTCAAATTATGTATCGTTGTGGGGTTATAGGAACATAGTGGTTTGAAAGAAAATCATTTTAAAAAGAGGTGTGAATGGGTGAGTTGTTCATATAACTAGTAGTTATATGTTTTGTTTTTTATGCATGCTAGTCTATTCCTATTGGGTTTCGGCTCACATTGTTGGATTTAAACAATTTCAGGTGATCCATATGATTTGGCATAGTGTGGTGTAGTTCGAAGAACGGTGGTTAATTAGAAAACTCATAGTTTTCTCTTTTTTGTCGTATGAACCATGTAATCATTATTCCGTACTGTTGTACATGAAGGAATTTGTGTTGTAAGCCTTAAGGTTGTGGTTTCAATACATGTATGCTGGTGTGTATGAGAGGAAACTTGGGATGGTTAAACTTAATATTCTATGGTTAAAAATGAGTTTTGGATTAGGTGATTTCAATTTTTTATGATGGTTTTCATTTGGTTTATTGTTTAATTTCAACTTATACGCCTCGATAGAGGTTTCGGTTCAAAATTTTGGCACTTTTAAAGCTATTCTATTTTGCCTTGTATGTGTTGGAAAAGAGTATAATATTTTCTAAGTGTTATATTCCTTGGTTTGGCTTTGAAAATCTGTCTAGGATCAGACCGATTGATAGACCGATTGATCAGTCTATCGATCTATCTTTTGCATGCCTCAGTTCTTTGATGGGCATGTAAGAACTGTGAATTGTCAAAGACCGATCGATCAGCCTTTTAACAGATCGATCGGTCTGGGCATGCTCTGAAAAATTTTGCGTTTGTTTTAAAAGCTTGGCTCTAGAGACCTAGACCTCATTCTTTTAGGTTACTCTTTAACTGAAAATAAGCCCTCAGTTGTGTGTCTTTTAACGGTTTTAAACTAGTTATCTATCTATGATTTAAATCATTATGATTTTGGTAGTTTTGGTGGGTTTTGGTTTCGTAAAATGATTTTTCTTAGGTGGTTCACGTGACTCGGGTTTTGGGGCATGATAAATTGGTATCAGAGCTTTACGTTTGAATACCTAAGAGCCGTGGGAAGAGGGTACATCACCTTGTGAGGAAAGTTGTGTGTGCTTAACTTGCATGTGTTTAAGATGTTTTGACAACATGATAATGTTGTGTCATACGTGGGCATGGTAGGTTGGACCTTAGGATTGACTTGTCTTACCTTAGGGCGTTTGGATTAACCAACTTAAAATCCAAGTTAGAAATGCAATTGGCTAACGTATTTTCTAGCAAAGAATCTGGGTCGGTCACTCAAATTGACTTATCACTCTTGTTGGTACTCCTCGGTATTTGGAGTTGTTTACATGATTCTAAATGACAAAGTGACTGCATGACTATGTGATATGTGTTAGTAATGACAAGGTGAATTGAATCTTATGTTGCTATGTTCCGTGTTTTCTTTCATATAGAAGCTATGTCAGCATAGAGAGGACGAGACTGTGGCTGTGGTTTAGGCTAAGGGGATATGTAAATCCCTGATGTCGGGGATGCAAATGTTCTCCAAGGACCAGCAAACGGGGTAGATCTGTTTCGGGAGATGGTGGGTTCTATCTGCCAGTTAGCTAAGGCCGCTAGAGGAGGGGCGAGAGTCGTTGAGCCGAGGGCGACCATTGCAATGCGTGAGTTCTAACGTCTTGACCCTCCTACCTTTATCAGGGATCTCAATCCGAAAGTGGCAACTAAATGGCTAGAGCTCGTGACCAGGATCTTAGGCACGTTGTAGATAGTCGAAGACAACATCAGGGTTGCATTTGTCACATTCCAGCTGAGGTGTGATATCCATGAGAGGTGAAAGTTTGCTAGAACTACTGTGGAGGGTACGTGGGTTGGTTTTATGAAGGTGTTTATAGAGAAATACTTTCCTAAGTCTTCTAGGGACATCTATAGGGACGAGTTCCTTTCGCTCACCCTGGGGATGATGAGCGTTGTCCAATACGAGGCCAGGTTTACTAATTTAGCTCGCTTTGCACAAGAATCTGTGGACACAAATGAACTACATTCAAAGAGGTTTGAAAAGGGGTTTAAGACCCGCAATAAGGGATAAGGTGGATAGATTAAGGCTACGAGTTTTTACTGAATTAGTGGAATCTGCAATCACTATTGAGAATACTTTGAATGAGACCCGTAAGGCTAGAGAGGCAAGAGCACTGCAAGGGGAGACGAGTGCACAGTCAAGTGGACGCCGCAACAAAAGACAGAGGTTGTCTGGTCCCAGTTCTTATCCCACTGAGTCATATCAGTAGTTTTTAGCACCGGCACTCTCGGTAGCTTCATCAGGATGATCAGAGCGGAGGGAGCTCATTTGTTATCAGTGAAAATAGCCAGGGCATCGTGCAGAGGATTGCCCTTTGAGGAGATAACCTCAGAGTTCGATACACGTTCAGTCATAGGGAAGAGGGCATGTAACGACCCATTACAGACCCTAGTTGTAACAACCCTGTTGATAACAACCCATGTAAATACCCAACCCAAATCCTAGAATTTGTAACGGATAGTCCACGAGACCATAGAACACGAAAGTAGTTCAAAACCTTAACTCGAACCAAAAACCCTATGTACGGCCCGAAAACCCTAAAAAGGTTCAAAACTCAGGCAACAAAACCTTAATACCCGGAGAGTCTCCTAACATTCTAAATAAAGTAAATATCATAAAATAATGAATTAAAAATCAAAAATTCTCATAAATAGGGTAAAGTGACCGTTTTGCCCCAAGTACAGCAAAAAAGCTTAAAAATTCAATTTTCAACATATGGATACCCTAAATCAAGAATTTAAGTACAATTAAGTGGTAAAAGACAAAATAACATCAAAAATTCCAAAAATGCCCCTTAATGGCCGACCACCTTGGGGGATGTGCCAAAAAGTGACTTTTTTTGCTTCTTTTTTTAGCTTTAAGTGATGAGAAATGTATTAAATGAAGCATTATGATGATTCCAAACTTGTTGAACAAGTAATATATCTAATAATATAGTGTTATAAGTCAACAAAAATAAACAAATTATTATTAAAGATCATACACAACAAAATAAGTTAAAAAGTCATATATTGCCAAAACAGCTTAATTTGACTTAAAAGACTACATCTATTTAA
>JAUMHN010439761.1:0-57342 GCA_032360265.1 Heliamphora ciliata
CATCACAAATATAAATATGAAACCACGAATGCAAAAACATCTCAAATGTTTCTCATTAATATGCCAGAGATCAAGAATAAAAAAAAACCTAAAAAGCATGGCTTTTCAGTATACATTTCTAACAGATTGTTACAACAATTTTCAGTCAACGATCCATCACGATTTTTGACTTCTAGTCAAATCTTCAATACAAACCTTCTGCTGTATTCCCGAATGCTAAATATGAATAAAGTGTGAGTTTTGATCTATCGTGTTATTCAAAACTTTTTTGATTAGGCTTAAGATTTTCAGATAATGTGAAAACCCTAGCCAGGATCACTAATGGAATAATATGAGTCATCGCGTCAGGTTTTATAACAACATATTAATAGGCTACAATAGGGACCTGTAGAATAAATATGACTTAGACTCCCAATGTAATTATAAAAATTCACCTCTACCCAGAAGCAATTTCATAAAAACATAAATTATAATTCATTCCACTAAAGAATTATAATTGTACTGCCAGCCTTATTCTCAAAATCATAATATTCGAGTTCCTGTTATTAAATACTTATTTATTCTCCCCATGTTAATATTACAGATACCCATCAATTAAATTAAATTATTGACAATTATATTTAATCGACTTTTTTTAAAATTTCTTAAATCCTTCTGCTTAACTTATTTTACTGTCAAATTATAAAATCTACCTGCATGGTTTGACTCGATCAAAATTTATAAACTTCCTTAAGGGAGTATCATCAATCTCGATTTTTCAGGACGTGAATTCCATCAATAATTAATATCCACCATATACTTAATATCGTTATTCAACTCAACAGGACTATAGATTCATACAAGATCGCACCTTCTAATGAATCATAACAATGAATATTAAATATACGTAAATAATTATTATTTCGGAATTAAGAGTATAAGAACTCATAATAACCATGGGGTGTTATAAATTTTATGTTGCTTATTTTTGTTTTTAGTAAAATAATTTTATCTTTTGTTGATTTTTTGTATTTTTATTTTCTCTCATCAAGATGATTCAAAAAAAATTTAAGTTACTGGTTCTTATTTTTAGTAAAATAATATTATCTGTTAATCATTTTTAGTAAAATAAGATTATAAGATAAATTTTTTGATATGTATTTTTGTTTTTAGTAAAATAATTTTTTTCTTTTGATATTTTTTGCTTTTTAAGTTTCACTATGATTGGGAAAAAAATTAGCCAAAAAATAAAAAAATAAGTAAAAGTCTTAATATTTATCCCAAATGAACAAAATTTGATAAAAGGCAAAAAATAAGTAAAAATATTAAAATGTGTCCCAAAGTTCATAACATTTCAAAAATGGAGTTCGTTTGTTAACATGGTTTTAAGTTAGTTTTTTTACTTTAAATTATTTTAAAACAAAAAATTTAAAAAGAATTCGTTTAGTTAAAAAAATAGTAACTTTTAAGTGATCAAAAAAGTGAAATAATTTTAATGTAAAATTCTATAATTGCCCATCAACCTAAATGAATTGTGATATTATTATTTGATTGAAATTTGCGTAGTGTTATATGTAAAAGGATAAAATTAAAAATTATTATAAAAAAAGTCAAAAGCCTAAAATAAATAGCTTAAAAGTTGAATGTTAAAAAATAAAATTTTTTAAAATTTTAAATTTTAGTTAAAAGTCAAAAAAATAACTTTAAAATTAGTAGCAAAACGAATGCACAATGTTGGTTACCCCGTGATTCCTTTGAGATGTAATTATTGGATTCCTATCCTTCCAAATATATAAATCCGCAAGTCTCAAAATGAATAGTCCAAGCTGTCGTCCAATTTTTCGTTCCATGTTACGCATTTCTCCTCCTCCTGTTATTTCGTAGGTTAGCCTGGCTCTGTTTGGGCAAATTTTTGTAATTTTTTTTTTATTTTTTTATTTTTGTATTATGAATTTTTTGTTTTTTAATTTTTTTAATTTTTTTTTGAATCAATTCAATGAAATAATTAAATAGAAAAATAAAAAACAATTTGATCAAAAAATAAAAAGATTTACTAAAAAAAAAATAAGCAACATAAAATTTGACCTATTAGCTTATTTGTGTCTTTTTTAAACGTTTGTTTTATATTTTGATTACAAAAATTTACTGTTCTAGCAGATTTTGATGAGAAAAATTGAAATGTTTAATAGTTTGACTAAATAATGTAAAATTTTTATTAAAAATAAATAAACCAAAAAAATAAGCAAATAAATAATTATCCCAAACGTTAGCCTTCGTTTGGCTACCTGCTTAAAGGTGGCTTCTTGGCTTTTGGCTTTTGGCTTTTCACTTTTTTTTTACATATAAGGACATACCTAAAATTTCACATCTGACTTTTTTGATTTTTTTGGTAGCTTAAAGATTACTAATTTTTCAACTTAATAATTTTTTTTAATTTTTCAATTTAAAGTAATTTAAACCCAAAAAGCTAATTTAAAACTAAGTTGCCAAACTAATTTAGTTTGACCTTATTTGAGTCTTTTTCTCGTTGCTTTTGTTTGTTTTGTCCATTAGCTTTGCAAACACAAATTGCCTTAATTAAACTGGTCTAGTTCTCTGGTTGAGACTATTCTCCAAAAACATAAAATATTTTGTCAAAAAATTAAAAAATAAAAATAAGCAAAAATCTTAAAATTTGTCCCAAACACAACACAAACGTCCAGTTTGATAACATTTGATAAATAATATTGATCACCCCCGTGATTCGCTTGAAATGTTGAAGCAAACTGTCAAGATTCTAAGATTATATTTATGATTTTACTCAAGAAATATCCGAACGGGTAAACGCCCAAACAGGTTTCAGATTAAAACTTTTGATATCGAACAATCAAAATAAAACTCAATAATACTTCTAAAGTTTGTTTTAAGATTATACATTTCGAAATCTGATTGAATGACTTCGGTCACTGCAATAATTTTTAGTCAACGATTCACCACGATTTTTTATTTCTAGTTAAATCTCCGACACAAGCATTCTGATGTATTCCTGAATACCAAACACGAACAAAGTGTGGATTTTGATTTATCGTGTTCTTCAAAACCTTCTTGATTAGGTTTAGAATTTTCAAAGAACGTAAAAAACCTAACCACCTAATCACTGACTGAATAATATAAATTATTATGTCAGGTTTTATAACAGCACATAAATAGGCTGCAGCAGGAACCTGTGAAGTAGATATGACTTGAACTCCCAATGTAATTATGAAAACTCACCTCAACCCAGAAGCAATTTCATAAAAATATTAATTATAATTCATTCCACTAAAAATTTATAATTGCACTTTCAGTCATATTCTCAAAATTGAATATTCGAGCTCCTATTATTAAATGCTTATTTATTCTCCCCACGTTAAGATTCTCGATACCCGCCGATTAAATTAAATTACTGACAATTATACTTAATTAGTTTCTTAAAATAATTTCCTTAAAATCTTCCAGTTAACTTATTTGACTGTCGGATAATTAAATCCACCTGTAGAGTTTGGTTAGGTCAAAACTTATACGCTTTCTTAATGTGGATATCGTCAATCTCAATCATTCGGGACGTGAATTTTGTCAATTATTCATATTCACCATATAATCAATATCATTATCCAACTCACCGGGATTATAAACCTGTAAAAGATCACACCCTTTAATGAATCAAAATAACAAATATTAAATATACGTAAATAATTAATTATTTCGGGATTAAGAGTATAAGCACTGTAGAATTCCATGTGTTAGATGTTCCACCGTCTTTTAATCTACTGCTAGGAAGACCGTGGCTCCATGATTTGAACATTCAAGCAGTACCTTCTATGCTCCACCAGAAATTAAAACTGATTAAGAACGGGGCAGTGCTAACTATTCACGGGGAGGACAGCATCCAACCCCCTATGGAGGATGGCTCTTCTAGAAGTTCAACATGGAGAGGGGGTGTTTTCCTAAGCGATTTTTAGTTTGATGAGGTTCAGACAGTATAGATGCTCTTAATAGAGGAAGAAAGTTATATCAACCCCTATGTTGTCACGATGATGAGGTGTATGTCTTATCTCCCGGGGAAGGGGTTAGGACGTCAACAACAAGTCATCCCGGAGCCCATTTAGGTGATGCCAAGCTCACAGCACTTTGGCCTGGGTTATAAGCCAACAAAAGAGGATTTGAAAAAGCCAAGGAAGGGACAGAGAGGAAAGAAAAGCCGGTATGAACGAACGTTAAACAGTTATTTTGCCAAGGAGGATGAAGACTTTCCTTACTATGGTTTCCCAGAATCATGGTTTGATAAGGAGAGTAACTAGAGGTTATCAGGGCTGGAGATCTTCTTCAGTCACAAATTATCTGATTCCAATGAGGAGGAAGTTACCGAAGAGGAAAAGGAAAAGAAGATTCAAGAGGAAGAAAACTGGGCAGACGAGTTGGATGGCATCAGCATGGAAGCTTTTCTTAGTAACCAAATGCACATAACTGACTAGGACTGCTTGATGATGGGCTACGACGCACTAGCTGATTATACCGGGATCATCATGGATGTGGCGTCAAAAGATGTTAAAAACTGGTCTTTGGAGTGTTGTAATTGGCATGATGCATGTCTTCGGTCCGAGTCTAAGTTGTGTGTGTTTTTCTTTGATTTTGATAAGTTAGATGTCGAGTCTGATGGCACAACTGTCCATGCATCCTCATCCCCCTTTGCTTTTGAATTTGTGATTCCGTCTCTCTTTAACATCAATGAAATGAACGGGATTTTTGATTACTCTGCTTTATTTAATTTGTTTCATACACTTTCTAATTATTTTAAATTTGGCGGAGATATCCCCAAACAAATAAACGTTTTAATAAAAAGAGAAGAAGAAATGCATGCTCAACTTATAACTGAAGAAACTTTGTTAAATAATTTGGGTAATGAAACTAATCCACAAATTGTCCAAATCGGTTCTTCATTATCTCTAGTTGAACTTGAGCAATTAATAACTTTATTAAAAGAATTTAAAGATGTCTTTGTATGGTCTTACGAAGATATGCACGGTATTGATCTCAAAATTGTTCAACACCGTATCTCTCTGTATTTCGATACCAAACCAGTCAGAAAGAAATTGAGATGGATACAACCAGAATGGGCGTTGAAGATTAAAGAAGAAGTCACCCAAGCAGATCAACGTTGGTTTTCTTATAATAATCGAATATCCGAAGTGGGTGGCAAATATTGTGTCGGCCTTGAAGAATGATGGACGTATCAAAGTATGTGGGGATTTTCGGGACCTTAACAAGGCCAGTCCCAAAGATGATTTTCCATTGTCGCATATTGATGTCTTAGTGGACAGTACAGCGGGGCACGCCCACTTGTCAATTATGGATGGCTTCTCCGGGTACAATCAGATCTTAATGGATCCCAAAAATAAAGAAAAGATGGCATTCACTACACCTTTGGGTACCTATTATTATCGTATGATGCCATTTGGTTTGAAGAATGCAGGGGCAACCCATTAGAGGATTGTAACCGCCTTATTGCACGATATGATACATAAAAAAGTTGAGGTGTATGTAGATGATATGATAGTGAAATCTAAGGATCAGGACAACTATATCGTAGCACTGTAGAAGTTCTTTGAAAGGATGAAAAAATATAAGATGCGGCTCAACCCATAGTAGTACGCCTTCGGAGTTACGGCAGGCAAAATGCTCGGATTTATGATTACTTAACGGGGCATCGAGGTCGATCCATTAAAAATCAAAGCGATCATGGAAATACCTCCTCCAAAGACCAAGCGAGTGGTCAGAGGCTTTTTGGGTAAGATACAATTCATCAGTCGGTTCATAGCCAAGCTAATAACTACCTGTGAGCCGTTGTTCCGTCTGCTGAAGAAAGGGGTCAAGTTTGAATAGGATCAGAAATGCTAAGACGCCTTTGAAGCTATGTGTCACTACTTGCAAAACTCACCTGTTCTGGCTCCTCCCGAGCCCAATAGGCCACCGATTCTCTATTTGTCAGTAACTGACTTTGCTATGGGATGTATGCTAGCACAATGGAGAAACTAGAATTGAGAAGGTAGTTCATTACTTGAGCAAGAAGATGACTGGATGCGAGATACGATATATGCCGCTGAAGAAGACATGTTGGGCTTTAGTTTAGGCCTATAGAAAGCTAAGACATTATATGTTGTCTTTTACAATAAATGTGATCTCCCGGATGGATTCGTTAAAGTAATTGTTCGAAAAGCTGACACTAACAGGAAGACTGGCCCAGTGGTTGTTATTGCTATCAGAATTTGATCTCAAGTACGTCACCAGGAAATCTGTAAAGGGAAGAGCAGTAAAAAAAAATTTAGCAGACCAACCAATCAATGGAGACGAAGACATCGAGTTATAGTTTCCCAATGAATAGCTCATGGGAGTCAAGGACGACAAATAGACTCTGTATTTTGATGGTGCATGTAATCAATATGGCTATGGAATAGGAGTTCTCCTTATCACTCTTGATGAGTCGCATGTTCCCTTATCTTTGAAACTCAACTTTGAAGTTACCAACAACCGAGCTAAGTATGAAGCATGCTTAGCTGGGTTAGAGGCATCCTTAGAACTAGGGGCAAAGAAACTGAAAGTCATGGAATATTCGGCATTGGTGGTCTCACAAGCAAGAGGAGAATGGAAGGTCAAAGATGTAATGTCGATTCTCTACCATCAAGAACTCGAGAAGTTGATCCCCTACTTCGAATCATTGGTCTTCACTCATGTTTCGAGACTGCAAAATAAGTTCTCCGACGCCTTAGCTACTCTGGCATCAATGATCTATATACCATCTGGAGTTAGGATGAGACCACTGATAATTAAGTAGAAAAGAAAGCTAGCATATGAAAAGACAGTAGTAATCAAAGAAAACACAGATGAACTCCATTGGTACTCCGGCATTCAAAACTTTATAGAGAAAGGAGAATACCCAAAGTTTGCTAGAAAAAAGGATGAAAGAGCAACAAGAAGATTATCTACACAATTTGTCATTTGCAGGGAAAAGTTGTACAAATTAGGGCACTCCGGGGTTAACAAGCTGTGTGTCAGCGGTGAAGAAGGTTGAGAATTGATGAAAGAAATACATGCTAAAGTCTATGAGCCTCGCATGAGTGGGAACATGTTAGCCAAGAAGTGTTGGAGGTAAGACTGCTAAGATCTTTATTTTTGTAAACGATTTTTGATAAACAAATTAACTGGATGGACAAACGCCGAAATAGGCTCCAAATAAAACTTTCAATGACAAACGATCAAAATAAAACCCGTACATCCAAAGTTAATTTAGAATAATACCGTTTTACCGGTCGATTCTTCAACTATGATTTGAATCCGAGTTGAAACTCGTGTCTGATCTTCTACTGTATTCTCTTATGCGATTCTTGAATGTAGAGTGGGCTACAATCTATCAAGAATACGTACCGACAGAACCTGAACAGCTTTAGTCTTGGAAGACAAGTTATGAAACTGGTTCAATCTACACACATATTTATAAGGCTACAGCAGGGACCTGTGGAGTAATTATGAGTAAGACTTCTAATGGAACACAGACACGTATCAGCAATTTTTGCAATTACCCAAACTTTTTATCGGTATCTACAATTATGAAAAACTAGCAGCGATTTTTACAATTTTCATAAAATACTGAATTACAGTTCATACCACTAAAGAACTATAATTGCACTCTGACCCATAATCTCAAGACTTTCTTGTATTGAGCTCATGTTATTAAATACTTACGATTTATCCCCACGTTAAATTTTCGACTCCAGTCAATTAAATTTAATTACTGACAATTTAATTTAATTGACATCTTAAAATTCATTAAGCCCTTCTACTTAACTTATTTAACCGCCAAATAATTAAATCCACCTGCAAAGTTTAACCCGATCAAAACTTATAAACTTCCTTAAGGGAGTATCGTCAATCCCGATCTTTTGGGATGTGGATTCCGTTAATAATTAACATTTTCCATATAAATAATACTGTCATCCAACTCAACGAGAATATAGACCTATATAAAATCGCACCCTCTAATGAATCAAAACAACGAATATTAAATCTATGCAAATCAATAATTATTTCAAAATTAAGAAGATCAGCACTATTCATAATAACATTTGGGTGTAAATTAATTTATATAGTTAGTATAAAATTAATTACTCTAAATATCTTATTTAATACACACAAAGTGTACTAGTACAAAGAGTCAAAGCAATAGACGACGCTATTATCTGTTCCCTGTAACCAAGATAAGCCTACTAAAACTCTGTACTACAATCGTACCGATGGTATGTCCATTTCTATCTAAACTGTGAACATAAAACTTATATTCTGTGAGAATCTAAAATCTGATCTTCTGTATATAAGCCGTACTCTACACACCAGATTAAATAATATATAGAATATCGGACATCCATACATAACATTAAAGAAATGGTACACAGACATTGCTCATAAAGATTCTCATAAAATAAAATACTAAAAATATGATTTTCAGTAAACCAACCCTAGCAAGAATATCCTACGATAAGGGTATTTTTGGATGACAATGAAGATAGATTGCATACAGATCATACGAAGGTGCCATAAGTGTCAGATCCATACAAACCTTATGCACGTTTTACCATCCCAATTGTATAGCTTGACGTTGCCATGGCCGTTTTCAGTATGGGGCATTGATGTGATTGGAAGAATAACACCTAAAGCCTCGAATGGTCATGAGTTCATTTTGGTGGCCATCGATTATGTCACCAAGTGGTTGAAGCCGTCTCTTATTCAGTGCTGAGAGATTCTCATGTTGCCAAGTTCATCAAGCAGAATATCATTTGTCGATACGGGGTTCCTCACGAGGTTATCTCAGATAATGGTTCGCACTTCCAAGGTGAGGTCTTAGATCTTTTTGAAGAATATCGGGTAGTGGCCCACAAGTCATCACGGCACCGGCCATAAACCAATGAGGCAGTCGAAGCAAGGAACAAGAATGTAAAGAAGATCTTACAAAAGATGATTATCTCGCACAACGATTGGCCAGAACATTTACCATTCGCACTTTGGGGGTATAGAACGTCAATTAGAGCTTTAACTTGAACCATACCTTACTCCTTGTTGTATGGGATGGAAGCTATGCTTCCCATTGAAGTAGAAATCCCTTCACTAAGAGGAGTGGTTGAGGCTAACATCCCAGATGCAGAATGACAGAGGAGTCGGATGGAAGAGATGCTTTTGTTTGATGAAAGAAGATTGCAAGCTCTGTTCCACATATAAAGGTATCAAAGGAGGATAGCTAGAGCATTCAACAAAAAAGTCAAAACTCAAAATCTAAGAGAAGGTGACTTGGTTCTTAAGAAAATTAGGGCTCCTGTTTTTTACCCAAGGGGCAAGTTTGAGCCAAACTAGTCCAGGCCATTTCTAATCAAAACCATTATGACCAGTGGTGCAGTAATCATTATGGACCTAGATAGCAACACGTTCTCCACTCCAATCAACTTGGACCAACTCAAAAAGTACTATCGTTGAGCGATAAATAAATAAACTAAAAGCTCATTGGGTTGAAAATCGAAAAGACAACCTAGGCAAAAGTTAGAGCATCCTGCAAGGTCGAAAATCTAAAAGGGCAACCTTGACAAAAGTTAGGGTATCATAAAATGAGAGTATTAAAACCCAAGAGAAAATCGAGCTCGAACTACATTATGGCCTGATTCCACTTTCTTGGGATACGTAGGCAGCTTCTTTCAAGAAGTCTGGCCATTTTCTTTGTATTAACCATCTTTGAATCCAAGTAAAGATCAATGCTAATTTGTCTTTGAATTATGATAATAAAGTCATTCACGTTGCAAAAATCAAAAAATTTTAAATAATTAAAAACCTTTTCAAGATAAAAGTGGAATATTTCATTTTAGCATCGACTACAAAGTTATAAAAATTGGGCGGGCGGGCATGCAAGTCCCAAACTCTAAAAACAAAAGAAAGCTATAAAATCCTGAAAAGCAAAATGAGTCTCTCAAATCTTCCTTCTCTTTGACTCCTATTTTCCTTCATCTTTATCTCTTTTCTCTCTATCCTGAATCAACCATGCTTTATACTCCTCGGGAAGCTCCAGGTACTATAGTTCCTACATCTCCATCAGTGAACGAGATAATCAAACCTCTTGATACTTCACCAGCAATGGGGCCTAAAGGGAAGACGAGTACAAATGGCCCCGAACGCCATAGAATATGATATGACTCTAACCAAGCTGCCACATTATTCAGTAAGGATAGTAGAAAGTGGTCAAAGTGATAGTAGGGATCCTCTACCAAGAGCACTGCCAAGTACTGTCTACTCCCGTCAGCGAAGAAAGATACTGCCTCTAGGCCACCTCAGTAGTTCATATCAGATAGTAAGGACGGTAGGTACCGCAGCAATGTACCTATCTGTGGCCGATTTCTACGTAAGATTCACCTTCTCCATCAGTCAAATCTGCAAAAGAGTTTAAAAGGTAAAAATTGAGATAAATCAATAAAATGAGAGATGTGCACGAAAATAAAGTAAGAAATGAAGCAAAAGGAGAGTAAAGTGGTAAAAATCGAGAAAAATAAAGCAAAAAGAGAAAACAGTGGTAAAAGTCAAAAGAAGGAGTGAGTGCAAGCGTATAGTCAGTTCTGCAAAGATAGTCGACGAGGATTACGAGATAGACGGAGGGCATGATGATGAGCCCAAACCTATACTAGATAAAAGGGTAAAAGAGGAAGCAAGCGGGCAAAGGGCATGATGATGGGCCCGGGAGCCCAAACCTGAAGTAAATGAAGAGGTAGAAGGGGACATGATGATGGACCTTTAACACCTGAACTTAAACTAAATAAAGGGGTAGAAGGGGCCAGCCAGGGAAATAGGAAAGCGCCCTCGGAAGACATCAAAGTATATGACAAGGAGAGGATTTTGGATACGTGTGGCCTTTGAACCAACATGAATGCACCTGTGATGGTTGAGTTGAGGTGAAACTAGCCCACTTGAGGGCACAGCAGAGAGCCCCCAACAAAGGCCCGAGAAGGAGATGAGCCGATTGTTGAAGGCTCGTAGAAGAGGCAAGTAGGAGGTGATTAATCTGCAAATATGTTCCTTTGATGAAGAAAGTAATATAATACTTCCGGGTGTTGACGGGTGATACTATACATAGTATGTAACCTATTGAAAGAAGTTCTTGGATAAGTTTGTGTCGAAGCAAACCATGTTTGAGGATTGATGAGTGGATGAATTGATCATCGAAGACTCGTGGAAGAGGCTAGTTGGAGGTGATTAATCTGTTTCCTTTAATGAAAAAGAGATGTGTGTGTTTATGAGGGGCCGAGGGATAGCGCGCTTGAGCTTTGAAAGGTTGGAAACACCAAAGACATGCTAATAAAGAATTGCTGAAAAAAAAGACCTTGAGTTTACCTGAAGAAGTAAAGGGTTCTCAGCAAAAGTAGTAGTCGCGCCTCGATAAACAGTGTCCGAGCTAATCAAAGTTTTAGCAAGTATCATTGGGACAAAGTCTTTCCCTGATCACCTTGACCACATCTAATCTGTAATATCAACTAGTAAGCAGCTGACTCGTCCATTAGAAGAAATGAGGAGGAAACGAGTAAGAAGGCAGAAACACAAGGCATAACAACGTCATAATTGAAAGTCAAAATCGCTAAGGTCGCTGGTAGGACGAAATCGGTCTATAATCTAAGGAACATCGAGGCAGTCGTTGGATGTCAAGAGGGAGGCCTCCAACTTGGATAAGCCACAGAGTTGTATAATTTGTTGCCGATTGGAGAGAAAGAAAGTCAGCACAACAACAGACTTCCTCGAGGTAAAGTCCAGACTAGCAATAAACTCTTCCACGGTGGGGCACAATTCTTTAAGGCTAAAGAAGAAAACATGGGATTGTGGATCCCACAGCTGTGCAGTAGCCCTCAATAGTGGTTTTTTGATCTTAATGGACATCAGAGAAAATAGAGAGTTGATACCGAACGAGGAAAAGTTAAGACGCTCGATGGGTGAAAACTCTTTTATCTATGCAGAGAGTAAGCTATGAAAGGAAGCCATTATGGTGTAAGTGACATAAAATGGGGGATCCCAGCCCATACTTATAAGGCATGAAGAGGCTGAACATCAGAAGGCTCGAAAAAGCGTAAAGATTCTTGCGACCGCAACATCAAAAGAACAATCGCAACATTCAATACATGGCCACAACCTTCTAAATCGTGCGACCGCATCCTTCCTTTCGTACTTCCTTGCGACCGCAAGGTCATAGCTCTGCGACCGCAACCTTCAAAGGTTGAGGGTATACCTCTTTTGCACCCCTTTTGTATCTCTTATATTATATGATTTCTTTTCTCTTGTTTATCACTTTCAAACAAGACATTCATGCTAGGGTAAGAAATAAAATTTGTGTAAGTTTAGACAGTAACTCAAAAACTGTATCATGCATTGTATAACCAAGCCAGTTCAAGAAGAAGAAAGAAAAATCATGCAAGCACAATCATAAAAGCAGAAAGGTAAAAGGCTCAAAGGCTCAAAGTGTATACGAAAGTGTAGCAAGGGCACCCTAGCCCATCATCAAATAAAACATGGGGCACGCAAGCCCGAAAGAAGCAAATATGTCATCATAATGTATCAGAATCTCGCTCTCTCAGTCTCTAGCAAACTCAACGAGTAGAAGCGCTGGCATCTGAGGGGTTAGCCTCAACAGAGTCAAACAGCTCATATGAGTCGTCACTACCATCATCATCGCTGCTGGAGGAAGAGACTACCCTGGGGTGACTCTGGGCTAATGAGGATCCTCTGGAACTGGCCTGGGAAGAAGTAGCACAAGTGGCACGACCCCGACCTCGAACTGGAGCACGTGGCTGTGAAAAAAAAATATGGGTAAAGACAAGGAAAAGAATGTGGAAAAAAAAGAGATAGACAGTAAGAAGAAGTTAGTAGGTACTCACAATCTTGACGGCTGAAGGAGCAAAGACAACCCGACTGCACAGAGAGCCGCATCCTGCTGGTAGATCAGGGTCCTCATACCACTCATCAAGAGCATATGGCAATCCAACTAGGCCTAGTCCACTTTCCATAAGGAAGTAAAGACTGAGCAACTTAAAATAAAGAAGGGTTAAAGAAGAAGGTTGTGAAAAGGAGATAAATCTGGCCAAGATCTGCTCTGAACTCCGGGGCTGAAGGAACCAGATTAGGGATATCAAAGGGATATTATGTAATAAGAACTATGATAGCCCACGGTACCTCGAACTCTAGCTCCAGCTCCAGCTCCAGCAGATGTCCCCTCGCCCATGCCGTATAATTTCCATTCGGCTCCAAAAAAACAGATGCTGGAGCGCCAACTACCTCCAGCATAATGTCGATGTCACCCATACAGTCTGTCGAACGCATGGAAGCTGGAGGAGGCATGGGGATTTAGAAGTGATCTAGGCCAAGGGACTGCCGGACGACTTGCTCTACCAGATACCACTCCCTACAGAACGAGCCCACTAGTAAAACATGCAACCCAGAAGTTCCACAACTGCGCATCAGGTCTGCGCCAGCCCTCTCCTCTCTCCCCTGCCAAACAGCCCAATGAACCTGTAAAGGAAGAAGATGTCTAGTCAGAAAAATATAGGCAGAATGAAGTAAGAGTAAGGAACAGCAAGTAGTAAACAGTACAGAGCAGTGAACAGATCAGCGACAGATCAATGGACAGGCAAAAAATAGTGTGAACAGTATAATACAGTGAACAATACAGAGCAGTGAACAAAGAAAAGAACTGGAGATAAAAATTATACCTGGTTTGGGGTCAACCGGTCCAAAGACTCACGAAATCGATCTAAAATCTTCTCTTTAAAGACTCGCGAAATCAATCTAAAATCGATTTTAAAACCAGAGGATCAGCATACGAGTTCTCCGGGACGTGCATCTCGAGGAACTCGTAGCTCCACAACTGCAAAAGAAGAAGTCAGCTGAAGAACATGTGACGAATATGTAAATGAATGGAAGTAAAGAAATACATAAATAAGAATATTCCTCCCAGATCCTCCAGTATCCCACCACACTCAGCTCATGCGGGATCCGTGTCACTACCCTCATAGAGCCGTAAAGGGTAGTAAGAGCAGCGCCTCCCCAGTTATATGATGCGACTCGATCCAGGTGGAAGAGAGCTCCCAAATAATGAAGATGAAAGGTATCCTCCTTGTTCACAAACAAGGAGACACCAAACATGTATAGTAAAAAGGCTCAGGCAACCCACTCGTAGTGGCGAGGCTCTATGTAATAGAAATGAAAGAAATGTAAGTAAAACCAGGTATACCTAACATGTCCCTGGTCCATCTAGGTTAGAACGGTGCCCAGGAAGTAGGTAAGAGCCTCTGCAGATCATGGGATGTCAGGATTAAAATGGATGGGATCGCTACCAACCCGGATGCAAATAAGCATGGCAAAGTCGAGTGGGGTCAAGGTCGCCTCGAATGTTGTGAAATGAAACGTGTTGATGGTCTTCCACCACATCTCCACTAGCGCTGCCATCTGAATCATGTCATTGCTGGTCTCACCCGACAATGATATAAATCAAGCGAAGCCAGAACTGTCGATAAAAGCTCGACTAGGGGCGGGGAGAGCAGCGTATCACTCTAACACGTCCCTAGAGCTGCCAAATCTGCGAATAGAACGACTAGCATGTGGAAGCAAAAAAAGACGAGAATCAAATAACATAACAAAAGCAGTTAGATCAAATGAAATGCAAAGAGAATAAAAGAAGAGAACCAATCAAAACTCTAGTCATATGCGACGTGTTGTCTAGGTCCTAGGTTTGTGAGATGATCCCTAGGTTTTCCAAAGCCTTGGTGCGCCAAGAAAATCAAATCCTAGTCATATGCGAAGCATTTGTTAGAGGCAAAACTGCCAAGATCATTATTTTTATAAACTATTTTCAATAAAAAAAAATAACTAAACGGGCAAACGCCGAAACGAGCTCCAAATAAAACTTTTAATGTCGAATGATCAAAATAAAAACCCGTGCAACCACAGTTAATTTAGAAGAATATATTTTTGGTCGATTCTCTAACTACGGTTTTGATTTCGAGTTGAAACTCACGTCAGACCTTCTACTGTATTTCCTTATGCGATTTCCGAATGTAGTGTTGGCTACAATCCTTCGAGAACTCGTACCGGTAGAACCTGGTCAGCTTTAGTCTTGAAGACAAGTTATGAATATGGCTCAATCTACCCGCATATTTATAGGGCTACAGTAGGGACCTGTGGAGTAATTATTACAAAGACTTCTAGTGTAACTCAGATACGTATCCAGCGATTTTTGCAATTAAGCAAACCTCTCGGTGGTATCTGTAATTATGAAAACCTTGCAGTAATTTTTGTAATTTTCATAAAATATTAAATTACAGTTCACACCACTAAAGAACTATAATTGCACTCTAACCCATAATCTCAAGACTTTCTTGCATTGAGCTTCTGTTATTAAATGCTTAACTCATCTACTCACGTTAAGATTCCAGATACCTGTCAATTAAACTTAATTACTGACAATTGAATTTAATCGATATCTTTAAATTTTTTAAGCCCTTCAGCTTGACTTATTTGACTGCCGAATAATTAAATCCACTTGCAAGATTTGATCTAGTCAAAATTTATAAGCTTTCTTAAGGGACTATCGTTAATTTCGATCATTCAAAACGTGAATTTCATCAATAATTAATATTCACCATATAAATAATACCGCTATCCAACTCACCGAGAATATAAACCCATATAAGATCGCGCCCTCTAATTAATCAAAACAACAAATATTAAATATACGCAAATTAATAATTATTTCAGGATTAAGAGTATAAGCACTCTTCATAATAATCTTAGGGTGTAAATTAATTTATATAATCAGTATAAAATTGATTACCCCAATGTGTCCCATTCAATACATAAAGTGTACTAGCACAGAGAATTGAAACAATAGACGGCACTATTATCTATTTTCGATAACCAAGACAGACCTATTAAAATTCTGTGCTACAGTCGCACCAATAGTATGTCCATTTCCATCTAGACTGTGAACAAATACTTATATTCTACAAAAACTTAAAATCTGGTCTTTTGTGTGCAAGCCGTACCTATACACCAGATTAAATACTATACCAAATAAAATACATCCATGCATAACATCAAAGAAATGATATTCTATTCATTGCACATTAAGATTCTCATAAAATAAAAAATTAATTTTATTAAAAAAATTAAATACTAAAAATATGATTTTCAGTATACAACCCTAGCAATCTCCCACTTATACTCAGACCATGCTACCATACATCAGACTCCCATACCCTCTACGTAACTATCAAAAGTCTTAACCAGTAAGCCCTTTGAAAAAGGATCCGCAAGGTTGTCTTCTAATGCAATCTTGGTCACAGCAACATCACCCCTCTATACAATTTCTCGTATCAGGTAATACTTGTGCTCAATGTGCTTTCCTTTCTTATGGACTCTTGCTTTTTTCAAGTTTGCAACTGCTCTGCTATTATCACAATAAAGTGTAATAACCGAATGAACTGAAGGGACCACGTCTAGATCCAATATGAAGTTCTTGAGCCAAATGGCCTCCTTGACCACTTCAAAAGCTGCCACATACTCGGCCTTCATAGTGGAATCAGCAATGCAAGACTGCATGATACTCCTCCAACTTATAGCTCCACCTCCTAATGTAAACACATATCCTGGGGTAGACTTACGGAAATCTTTTTCTAACTAGAAATTCTAGTCTATGTACCCTAAAGGTACTAGGCTGTTTGCATGGTAAACCAACATATAATCCTTAGTCCTTTTTAGGCACTTGATTATATTCTTTACCGCAGTCCAATGCTCCTGTCCTAGGTTAGACTGATATTTGCTAACCATGCCAATGGCAAAGCAGATGTCGAGTCTAGTGCAAAGCGTAGCATACATTAGGCTTCCTACTTGAAACATAAGGAACCGCCTTCATCTTCTCTATCTCATCAAGTGTCTTAGGACACTGATCCTTGGATAGAGTGATTCCATGCCTGGAATGGAGAAATTCTTTCTTGGAATCCTACATGCTAAAACAAGCAAGGATATCATTGATATACTTTGCTTGTGATAAGCCCAACATTCTTTATTTTCAATCTCGCACAAGCTTGATCCCAAGGATGTGACTGAATTCTCCCAAGTCTTTCATATCAAACTGCCCAGATAACCATACCTTTATCATAGATAATGCCCCCACATCATTTCTATTGAGCAAGATATCATCTACATAAAGTATTAGACAGATCACCACGCTTCCGTTATGCTTCTTGTACACACATGACTCATCTGGACTCTAATCAAAACTATAAGACTTTATGGCTTGATCAAACCAAGTATTCCAAGACCTCGATGCCTGCTTAAGTCCATAAATGGATCTCTTAAGCTTGCACAACATGTGCTCCTGGCCCTTTGCTATAAAATCGTTTAGTTATACAATACAGATACCCTCGTCAAGACTTCCGTTAAGAAAAGTTGTCTTGACATCTATTTGCCAAATTTCGTAATTGAAATTAGCAGTAATGGATAAGAGAATCTGGATAGACTTAAACATAACTACCGGTGAAAAAGTTTTCTCATAATCGATCCTTTCTTTCTGAGTGAACCATTTTGCAATAAGCCTACTTTTGAAGCTTTCAACCTTCCCGTCTGCTCCTCTCTTCCTCTTATAGATCTACTTTCATCTAATGGATTTTAACCATTTAGGTGGTTCTACAAGTTTTCAGATCTGATTGGAATACATATATTTCATCTCATAATTCATAGCCTTTTGCCAAAGATCTGCATCTTTGTCCTGAGGTGCTTTATTGTAGTTACATGGTTCGGTATCCAATTCTGCTGGGATCCTATCAAAAGACTCTCCTAAGAACAAATACCAATCAGGTTGATGAATAACCCACCCACTACGACGAGGCACTACCTGTGTCTATGTACTAGTAGTAACACGTTGTGCAGAATTTAAACCCTGTGCATCAGCACCATGTTCATGATTTACACCTGTTCCGATAATTCTCCCATTACGACGAGAAAATAGGATATTAGTAACTTGTGATTCCTCTTCCATTCTACTGGTATTTTCTCTCATTTTTTCCAAAATAATATTACTTTTGGGCCTGTGGTCCATAATATAATCATCTTCCAAGAATCGGGCATTTGTGCTAATAATGACCTTCTGTTCCCTTATAATTATGAAATAGGCCACCTTTTGTTCCCTTGGAATACCCCACAAAGAAACAAACTTACTGTTCTCGGTTCCAACTTACCCACGTTCTCTTTCAGCACATGTGCTGGACACCCCCAAATTCGAATATGTTTCAAACTAGGCTTACGCCCGATCCACAATTCTGTGGGAGTAGAAGGTACTGACTTAGAAAGTACCAAGTTTAGAATGAAAGCCGATGTCTCTAACGCGAGTCCCCAAAATGAATCAGGTAATCCTGAATAACTCATCATGGACCTTACCATCTCCATAAGAGTCTTATTCCTTCTTTCTGCTACACCATTCTACTACGAAGAGCCTGGTGCAGTCAACTGGGATATAATCCTCTCCAATGACAAGTAGTCCCTAAACTCTCCAAAGAGATATTCCTTACCACGATCGGATCATAGTGATTTGATACTTTTATCCAGACGCTTTTCTGCCTCCGCCTTGAATTCTTTAAATTTCTCAATGCATTCAGACTTACGGTGCATCAGGTAAATGTATCCATACCTTGAGTAGTCATCAATGAAACTAACGAAGTACTCAAAGCTACCTCTAGCCCAGATTATCATAAGACCACACACATCAGAGTGAACCAGTTCTAACGGTTCTTTAGCTCTATACCTGAAGACAAGTTATAAATATGGTTCAGCCTACCCGCATATTTATAGGGTTACAGTAGGGACTTGTAGAGTAATTATTACAAAGACTTCTAGTGTAACCCAGATACGTATCTAACGATTTTCTCAATTAAGTAAACTTCTCAGCGGTATCTGTAATTATCAAGACCTTGCAACGATTTCGGTAATTTTCATAAGACACTAAATTACAGTTCACACTACTAAAGAACTATAATTGCACTCTAAGCCATAATCTCATGACCTTCTTATACTAAGCTCCTGTTATTAAATGCTTAACTTATCTCCACACGTTAAGATTTTTGATACCCGCTAATTAAATTTAATTACTAACAATTTAATTTAATCGACTTTTTTAAATTTCTTAAACCCTTTCGCTTAACTTATTTGACTGTCAGATAATTAAATCCACCTACAGGATTTAGCCTGGTCAAAACTTATAAGCTTTCTTAAGGGGCTATCGTCAATCCCGATCATTCGAGATGTGAATTTTGTCAATAATTAATAGTCACCATATATATAATACCGCTATCTAACTCACCGAGAATATAGACCCATATAAGATCGCACCCTCGAATGAATCAAAACAACGAATATTAAATATACGTAAATCAATAATTATTTCAAGATTAAGAACATATAACCTTAGGATGTGAATCAATTTATATATTCAGTATAAAATTAATTATCCTAATGTGTCCTGTTCAATACAAAAAGTGTACTAGCACAAAGAGTCAAAACAATAGACGACGCTATTATCTGTTCTCCGTAACCATGACAGGTCTACTAAAACTCTGTGCTACAGTCGTACCGATGGTATGTTCATTTCCATCTAGACTGTGAACAAATACTTATATTCTGCAAAAATCTAAAATCTAGTCTTCTATGTACAAGTCGTACTCTACACATCAGATTAAATACTATACAGATAAAAAACATCCACGCATAACATTAAAGAAATGATATTGCATTTATTGTTCATTAAGATTCACATAAAATAAAAAATTAATTTTATTAAAAAATTAAATACTAAAAATATGATTTTTAGTATACAATCCCTAACAGCATTATCTAGGTATTTCTAAGTCCAGACAGCGTCTTAGGTCTATCAAGCCCTAGTGAGCTTGGCACCCTAAGTCTTGGTGCACCAGGCAAATCAAATCCTAGTCATATACGAAGCATTGTCTAAGTATTCCCAAATCTAGATGGTATCTTAGGTCTATTAAGCCCCATTGAGCACCCTAAGCCCTAGTGCGCCAAGCAAACCCTGTTTCAAACCCTAGTCATATGCGAAGCGTTGTCTAGGTCCTAGGTTCGTGAGACGATCCCTAGGTTTTCCAAAGCCTTTGTGCACCAAGAAAGTCAAATCTTAGTCATATGGGAAGCATTGTCCTGGTATTCCTAAGTCTAGACAGCATCTTAGGTCTATCAAGCTTTAGTAAGCTAGGCACCCCAAGCCTTGATGTGTCAGGCAAACCCTGTTTTAAATTCTAGTCATACGCGAAGCATTGTCTAGGTATTCCTAAGTCCAGACGGCATGTTAGGTCTATCAAGCCTTATTGAGCTAGGCACCCTAAGCCTTGGTGTGCCAGGCAAATCCTGTTTCAAACTCTAGTCATATGGAAAGCGTTGTCTAGGTCCTAGGTTCGTGAGACGATCCCTAAGTTTTTCAAAACCCTGGTGCGCCAGACAAATCAAATCCTAATCATATGCGAAGCATTGTCTATGTATTCATAATTTTAGACGATGTCTTAGGTCTATCAAGCCCTAGTGAGCTTGGCACCCTAAGCCCTGGTGCGTTAGACAAATCAAATTCTAATCATATGCGAAGTATTGTCTAAGTATTCCTAAGCCCAGACGGCGTCTTAGGTCTCTCAAGCCCTAGTGAGCTAGGCTCTTTAAGCCTTGGTGCAGTAAGCAAACCATGTTTCAAATCCTAGTCATATACGAAGCGTTGTCTAGGTCCTAGGTTTATGAGGTGATCCCTAGGTTCGTTTTAAGCCCTACTCTTTAGGCATCCTATGTTTTTAGCCCCATTTTCCGGGCACCTATGCTCTAAATCCTAGCATTAGTTATTTTGTCCAAAAACATGAGTTGCTCAGGTATTCTATTAGATCTGTAGTCCGATATCCAAGTCCATTAGTTCTGAATGTTAATAGTGTGGTTGAATTACATTTATATCCATTACAAGTTTCAAGTCTCGTTTGTTATTAAAGTTTATTATGTTCTCACATTTTAATTGGGGCAATTTGTTATGAGTTCTTGAAATCACATACATCATATCGCAAGTAACAGGAGATCCTAAATATGCATCTACGTCCAGATATAAAGATACAAGCATGCTTCGACATTTTGAATTGTGAAAAAAGAAAAGAGGACCTACCTCGTGATTTTGGCGAGCACGGTGAACACACGACTCGTGGAGAAGAAGGTTGGGAGCGACAACAGCAACTTAAGGCTCATATCTCCTCATCCTGCTGGCCTCAGACGGTGAGGAGTGGTGAGGAGTATGAGCATAATGAAGAGGGTCAAAGGGAGCTGGAATGCCCTCGCCAGCATGGGGGTCTAGGAAACCCGTTATCTCGGCTTCTGCAGCTACCTGATCTATCGTTACCTGATCGGCTGCTGCATGCGCCACGGCTGCTGCCCGTGCTACTCTATCCTAATCCTCACGTGCCTGGAGTAAGGACCGCTCAGCCTCGGTCGCCAATATGTCCATCGCCCTCATAGTAATGGAAGGTTGAGGAGAAAAAATCCGGTTGGCAGGAACACTAGAGATGACACCTCCAATAGTGCCAAGGGAAGTGCTGTTAGAAATAGAAGGTCCTCATCCCGCCCCAAAGATGTCATCATCGTGACCGTGGCCTGCCATGTGGAGGAAATAATCGAAAAGCTGTGGAAATACCAAAGTTGTTTTGGAGTTCTTAAGAGAGAATCGAGAGTTCGAAAGGGAAGAAGAAAGGTTATAGAGAGAGAGAGAACAAAGGATGCAAGTGAGGCTACCCCGCGCGTCTGGGGGCGCTTTGATGACACTCGAACCTTACGACCGCAACATCCTATGTTGGCTGTTGTACAGTTTTTGAACCATTTTGTTGCAACCGCAAGGTTCATTTGAATAGATCCACACGACCGCAACCTGATCCAAACGTTTTGTCCCAGCCTAGAGCTTTGAACCCTACGACCGCAAGATTTGTTTGTTGCGGGCACGTGTTTTTTAAGTAATGATTACGTTTTGGGGTTTTTGTTTATCTCTTAGAGGCTTGTTTGGGTATTGTTTTGGGGTTTTAAAAAATAGTTTTAAAATCTTCACTCTACTTTTAAATTATTTTTTATCTCGTTCTCATTCCGAATTTTTAGGTCTTGACTCGACTTATTAATTTGTGGTTTTCTCTCGCTAAATTTAATTTTAAAAGCTTGACTTGATTTTTTAATTTTTTTTATCCCGTGTTCGTTTCGAATTTTTAGGTCTTAACTCGATCTATTAATTTGTGATTTTCTCTTGATAAATTTAATTTTAAATTCGTGACTCGACTTTTTAATTATTTTTATTCCGTTCTCGTCCCGAATTTTTAGATCTTGACTTGACCTATTACTTTGTGATTTTCTCCCGATAAATTTAATTTTAAAGTCTTGACTCGACTTTTTAATTATTTTTATCCCGTTATCGTCCCAAATTTCTATATCTTGACTCGACCTATTAATTTATTGTTTGCTCCAGATAAGAATAGTTTTAAAGTTTTGACTCAACTTTTTAATTATTTTTATCCCGTTATCGTCCCAAATTTTTAGGTTTTGATTCGACCTATTAATTTGTGATTTTCTCCCGATAAATTTGATTTTGAAATCTTGACTCGACTTTTTAATTATTTGTATCCCGTTCTCGTCCCGAATTTTTATGTCTTGACTAGACCTGTTAATTTGTGGTTTGCCCCCAATAAAATAGTTTTAACGTCTTGACTTGATTTTTTAATATTTTTTATCCCGTTGTCATTCCGAATTTGTAGGTCTTGACTCGACCTATTGATTCATGTTGCTCTGCCGTTTAAGATAATTTATGGGATCTTGACTCGATCCTTTTAATTATTTTTTTTCCCTAGCCGAATTCAAAGATCTTGACTCAATCTTTGAATTGTTGTTTATGCTCCTTGAGGTTTTGACTCGACCTTTAGGGTATCTTTTGGCATATTAGTACCTGCATCATGCGTTACATTTTGCGTTTTGCATTTTTTGCATTTATCCTAACTACGTTTTGGTCTGACCTCTAAAAAAGGGTACGTAGGCAGCTTGACAAAACTTCGAGCACGGCCATCATCATATGTATGCTTGTGTGTTTTGTAGCCTAAGATTGGTGGCTTGATCAAATGGATGTTGTCTCTGGGCCTTTGACATAACTTGCATCGCACGTTGCTGCGCAAGTTATGTCAAAGAGGGGCAACTGTAGACACCTTAATTTGAAATCGCCAAATCTTAGGCTTATTCGGGTGAGTTCGATGATGAAAACCAAGTGGAATAATATCTGTGAATGATCGCCAAAAAGCAATTCAAATACAGTACTCCGTAAAATCAAACCACTAGATTACATTTCTTGAACCTTGATGCTGCAACCTTCAAACCCTACGACCTAGTTGTTCACTGGCCCAAGTAATTACACCTGCAACCTTTGAACCTTACGACCGTTATGTTGATTATTGCGACCCCCATGTGAAACTCTTGGAAATCTTAAACTTTGTTATGGTCGCAACCTTGATCCTCACGGTCGCAACCTTTGAAGGTGGCGACCGCAACTTTTAAAGGTGGCGACCGCAACCTTTTTGAATCCAGTCTGAGTTTTGAATGTGGCAGCACCTCATTAGTTGGCTTTTTCTATATAAACATACCTTTGGTACGATTTTGAGAGGACAAATTTTGATGTCGATACGCTGCTGCTTTATTAAGTACAATTCAAGTACACCGATACTCTGTCGTACTCCCAACTCACACTCCAATCCATAGTACTGCTTGATCTTGACTTGAATACTGGAATTTGACTACATCTCGAGGATTGGACTGGCAATTCTACATTCCACGACTTGAGGACTCATTTGGACTATCACGCTTCAAGTATTTTGTTAGAACCCCAACTCTTCTCCCTCCACATTTCTCGTCCCCGTGGAGCAGTCGGGTAAATTTGAGTATTTTACTTTCAAACTCGCCCTCTTTATTCTTATAACATGTGATGATAGGGTCAATTGCTTTCATTCTCCCATTTGCATGATAGATTGCAATATTTAATTACTAATGTAGAATAATTGAGTAAAGAGCATGCTTAATTTTGAGGAATTTAGTTAACTATCATGGTAATTTGATAAAAAATAGTCTCAATTGTGATTCGTTTGTACTGTACACTAGCACCCCAACACACTGTCCATTAGAATTTAGAAAAATAGTGCCTACAAACCATGCGTTCACAATAATCAATGTTACGGTTGTGACATTCTTGCACTGACATCCTCACGCGCAACAATTAATGTTGCGCCTGTGCACTTTTACTCCTTTTTTCCTTACGACCGCAACGTTTATATGTTACAGTCGCAAGCTTTGTTTATTCCAAGTATCTTAATTCTATTTCAATATCCTGATTTTGTTGTTATAGTATTCTGTATGATGTTCAGTATGTTTTTATAGTGCCTATCCGCATGGTTTAGGTTCAAAACTCTTAGAAGTGCTTTATTTTAGTTTAGAATCATGTTATGCTTACTTAGTGTTATAATTAGGGTTTGTTAGTTTAGATTAATCGATAGCATCTTATAATCATTACATACAATTTGTGCCATGTATCCATTAGTTTGACTTTGCATGCTTAAGATTTAGGGTCCCTTTTACATCTGGTCGTCATTTTGGTATGTTTATAGGCTAGATTATGTATTTTTACTATTTAATTTTAGATGTTCTCTCTTTACCCCTATTTTCTGTATTTGTATGTACTTGAGAAATCTGATTAAAGAACCAATGATGATTAGTAGAAACTAATCTCACGATTGAGCAAACGAGGTACCTAACACCTTTCCCAATTTGTAATTTAGTCCTCGAACCCTTATTTTCTCTAGTTAAACATTTTAAAGACCAATAGCTCCATTTTGTTTTTCTTGATTTTTTTCAAAAACCAAGTGACAACTCCATTTTTTTCACAAAAAGGGTCTTCAAAAATCTTCTAAATTTTAAGGTGTTAAAAAGTTTTCAAAATAACCCTTGAATTTTCCATTTTTGAACCAAACCCAAAATTTCGGCGCCACAACATTCGGAAGTACTTAACATTTGATTTGGTGCCTTTTTAAAGCTCATAGGGAGTGTAAAGGGTTCCCAGTCTCAGGTGGACACGGTTAATTATGTAACATGCAATGTTAACAGCTTCTGCCTAAAAATGTTTAGGCAAATCCTCTTATGTAAGATTACACGAGCCATCTCTTGAATGACTCAAATTTTTCTCTCAACCACCCTATTTGCTGAGGAGTCTTAGGGGCTAAGAACTCATGATGATTGCCTAGAGAATCACAAAAATATGTAAATTCAGAATTTTTAAACTCCTTACCATGATCAGATCTGATTCGTATGACTTTGTTAGAAGAATTCAAATTCTCATTGTAGAGTTTATGAACAAGGGTTTCAAAGACACCAAATGTTTCAAATTTCTCTCTTAAGAAGTTCACCCAAAAGTCATCCACGGCCACAGAAATGTACTTTTTTCCCAATAAGCTCTCGGTCCTAGTAGGACCCATTAAGTCCATACGAATCAACTCCTAAGGAGCTTTGGTAACCAAAGTGTCAGTCTGCTTATGGTGGGCTTTGGTCTGTTTTCCTATCTAGCATGCCCCACAGACTCAGTTGGATGGACTTCCCAACTTAGGTACTCCTCTAATCAATTCTTTATTGATTATTTTGGATAATTCTTTGAAATTGACATGACCTAGTCTCTGATGCCACACATCAGCATCATTGATCTTAGCCGAATTACAAGATTCAACATTCAAGGGATAATTCCATAACAATTGTTAGATGTGCGATCCCATGTATGACAATTTTTCCCTATTTATTCAAAATAATGCAATCATTTTTTGAAAAGTGTACTTCATGATGGATGTCACACATTTGATTAATACTTAAAAGATTAGCTTTTAAACCATCAACTAAGAGAATGTTATCCAATTTTGGAAGGCCTAGGGCAGAGACAATTCCTTTTCCAATGATTTTAGAGGAGTTTCCATCATGAAAGGTTACCAAACCACCATCATATGTCTCCAAGGTAGCAAACACATGGATCTATCTCCATATATGTGTCGTGAGAAACCACTGTCTAAATACCACACGTGAGAGCTTTGAGCTCTCATAGCAGTTTGGAAAACATAAGACTTAAGATCTCTAGATTGAATCCACACTTTCCTAGTTCTCACAGGGGCAAACTCAGAGGATCGTGTCCTAGGTCTCTTAAAATGTTGTGGCCTATTTGACTTGAGATTGTATTTCACATGAGACGTATTGTGCAATCTAATGCAATGTGGCCTAATGTGCCCTCTTATTCCACAGAAATGAAGGATAGGAATAAAGTCGCTATTTAAAACAGGCATTCTTTTTAACAGTATAAAGTTTGGGCCAATATGACCTAGAATACCGCAATGATGACAGATAGGAGTGAAGTTAAACTTTCTTACCTCACCATGTTGAATGGTGGTCTTACTGCTCAGACTTTTCCCTTTTTCTTTCCATTTGGTAGAGATAGAAACTTCAGTTCTTTTAGGACTCACTCCTATTCCAATTTCAGCTTTCACAAAAGTAGGTGCAGCTGTTGTCTGATTTGGTTTACCAACTTTTTGCTTACCTTTAAAGGCTTTGCTTGCTAAAGTTCCAATAAACCCAAGACGATTCTATCACTTGTCAGCTTGTGATCTCCTAACAGTTCATCTAAAGTTACTAATGCTGCATTCCAACGCTTGAGAGTGGCATCATTCAGCTTATTTTCAAGATCAATTATTTCAGCTTCCAACTTTTATATTTTGGAAATTTTGTCATCATGCATCAATTGGAATCTTTCCCTATCTTGTCTACAACTTTCGCTATTAATGCACAGAATGTTCATTTCAGATTTGAATTTCTCCTCTTTAGCGTGAGCCATAAGTAGCTCTTGCATTACTTTTTCTTTCTCCTTCTCACTAGTTTTGAGTTGGAACACCAGCTTGGCACATTTCTTGGTCAACACATAGCTTTCTTTGTAAAGTTTTTTATATGCTAACTGGAGAGTTTCATTATCTTCACCACCACGGGGTTTTTCGTTAGTTTCTTCCTCACAAGAGTCACTCTTAGTGTCCTCTTTATTAGTCTCACTAAAGTCCTCATGGATAGAAGCAACAAAGGCTATGGCATTCTCATCATCATTCTCATCACTCAATTTCGGTTCACTTTCATCATCACATGTTACAATGAATACCTTTTTGTTTCTTTTTCAACTTATTTGGGCATTCTTAAGCAATGTGCCTAAATCTTTTGCATTCGTAACACTGAGGGATAGGGTTTCCTTTACATTCATAACACTGAGGGCCAGGGTTTTGATTTTTTGCCCCTTTTCTATCAAAGAATTTGGATCCATTCCTGAATTTGTCATTCCCAATTCTCTTTTGTGATTTCTCTTCCTGATTAGGCATTTTATTTTTTCAAAACTTTTTAAATTTTTTAACAAATAAAGCCATCATTTTAGGATCGAACTCATCATCGGAATCACTTGTAAACCCTTGAGCAGAAGTAAAATCTAAATTTTTTAAAATTTTATTATTTGGCAACCCATATGTTTATAAGTTTCCAACCAAACTTTCAACTGTAATAGAGTCGATGTCTTTGCTCTTTTCTATTGCAGTGACTTTTGGTTGAAATCATTCGGGTTTAAGATTTTCCAAACGATTTTGGAAATCTTTTCGCCAAGATTGAAAAAAGAATTCACTATATCACTTAACTTGACGTAAAAATCGTCAAACTTCTCATCACTTTTCATACAGAGAGTTTCAAAATTGGTAGTCAGATATTGAAGTTAAGAGATTTTTACTATTTGTGTTCCTTCATGAATAACTTGAAGGATGTCCTATGCTTTTTTAGCCAAGTCACACATGCTGATTCTACGAAATTTCTCATGTGTAACTCCGCTGAGGATAGCGTTCATAGCCTTATTATTTCAGCTAGCATTATCAAAATCCATTTTGACTCACTTTGCTGAAGGCTTAGAGACCGTTTTTCCATCAACAATAGCAGTGGGATATTCGTATCCCTCAATAACGGCTAACCAAACACATTCATCAATTGACTTAGGAAAAGCCCTCATTCTGACCTTTCAAAATGGATAATTGGATCCGTCAAGGAGAGAAGGACGGCCAGTAGAAGCACCTTCTCTCAAATAATCCATTTGATCAAATCAAAAACTCGGATCAACACTTTAAGAAAAAAGTAACATGCTCTGATACCAATTGAAAAAATAATTTTCCTTTTCGAAAAAGTTTTTAATTTGATTTGCGTGAATAGATTCAGAACAATCAATTAACCAAGCAACACACAAGCAATCGCACAAAGAGAGAAGCGATTTTTATGTGAAAAACCCAATAAGGGTAAAAATCACAGGACTTATGCAAGTTCGAGAAACAAGCACTATAGATTAAGTTTGATTATAAGAAACTCTTACAATATAGGTTTGAATCCACAACCTATTGAAGTAAAGTCTTCTTACTGATTGCTCGTGCACCAATCCTTACTTGCCTGTCGCTGGAATCCACTATCGGTCTTGAAAGCTTGAGAATCCACTCAAACCAAGGAAATCATGAACATGAATTGTACTTGCACGACCTTCTTGAAGCGCTTAGAAAAGCATGTAGTCGTACAGTATCAGTTAAAAAAGATGAACTATTACACACAGCCTCTTTACAAAGTATTTCAACAATTATGCGTATCAAAAACCATATGCCTGTTGTCAACCCTAATTGGTGTTAAAGTTGATCCACGCATAGGACCAATGGATCGGTCTAAAGACCGATCGAGCAGTTTTGACTACTTTGCAGTATATTCACAGTTCTGCTGTGCAATCTTGTGTTAGAGTGTTGTGTTGATTAATTACTTAGAACCTGCAATCTTTTACACAAACTTTTAAGAGCAACCATTACCATATCATAGAATTGATAAAAAATTGTTGTCACAGATTTTCCAAACGAGATAAAAATAAGTTGAGCTAGATAACCTTAACAATGGCCTATTTTGGTCATTTTATTTGAGGTTTCTCTTATATATTTAAAGTATATAGTTTTAGCTTTGTGCTTAAATGTTTGCGTTTGACACAAAAAGAAAGAAGCGGGAGCCTAGTTTAGGTTTTAAACCACCTGCGCCACTTGTTTCCTACAATGAAACTCTATTTTCAGTATTTTTAATAAATTTTAAAACTATAGTTTTGAGGCAAGATATTTGGCCAATGGTAAATATGATGTTAAATTTCAAATAACATTTATTTGAAGTGTTTTGGTTTGGTAGATTTTTCAAAAAAATATTTTTTTTGAAACTCATGCAATTTCTGACACAACCATATTGCAAGGGGTAAACCTTATTTTTTGAGTCACTTTTTGGAAAAAGTTTCTTTGTGAAAAATTTTCTTACCCTTTTTTAGTGATCTAGTGAGATTTATAAAATTTCAATACTGTTTGATAAGTCTAAACTACTTTAAATCAGAGTGGACAAAATCTGGAACTATAGGCAAATCTAACATATTTTCTTGTAAGGCTCAAAATCCCTGTCTATTTCAATTTTGAGAAAGTGTTCTACATGAAAACGTTATCTAATATCTTAATCTAGTTATTGTAAAATTCTCAGATTGTTCTGAGTGGTTAGCTAATATCTGAATCCAGTCACTATAAAATTCTCATATTGTTCTGAGTGGTTTTACTATTTATTCCGTAATTTCTCTTGATTGTTAGAAAACCAAGAGTTGTAGTGTGTTGTATGGAAATGTGTGAAGCCTTTTTCCCTAAAAACCCATGCCTTGCATCTTTAACCTCTATAAAAGCATTGATATGAAAATATGAAAAATATTTGCCAAAAATTAATAGATGAAAAGCATATCGAGATTTGAAACATGTTTAGTATGTGCATTGTCTATATCTTGGGATGTCTCTCCTTGATTGATGGTTGGGGCCATGAAATATAATAGGATGTCTTTCTTGTTTGATTGTTCAGGCCATATACGTCTGTAGACACCCCAATTGGACCCCGCCCAATCTTAGGTGAATCTGATGATGAAAACAGTTAGAATGGTACCTCAGTACGATCCTCAAAAAATAATCTAATCTCGGTATTTGAAACCAATCATCAAAACCTTCAAACTAGTGAAATCATCATTGAACCGCTACATTGAACCACGGGGTCACCAACTCCATGGTGGCGACCGCCAATAGAACCTCTAGGAAGCTTCACCTTTTTATGGCGACCGCCATGTCCATACCCAGCGACCGCCAACTCCAACCTGGCAACAGCAAACTGCAACCTGGCGACCGCCATAAGAAGCTTCTAGAACCTTTTCAAAAGTGGCGACCGCCAACTCCTAACATGGCGACTGCCAACTCCAAAAAACCTAACGTGTCCCAGAACATGTCAGCATCTCATTGGTTGAAGAATTCTATAAATACCGAACCTCCTGGTATGTTTTGAGGATAGAATTTTGGAGAAAGGTTTAGTGAGAGAAACTCTTTCGAGTTGCCGAGTAATTCCGAGCCCCGACGCCAAAGTCCTGTCGAATTACTGAGATCCAAACCTCCGACGCCTATATTGAAACCTTAGCTTGGAATCACCATCCGAGAATTGGACCATTGAAACACATTTTTCGACTTGAGAATTCTTTAGCGATTCAGGTACCTCGCTTGGATCCCCGATCTTTCTAACTCTATTCCCTATCTTTTGGAGTGATCGCATTAAGTTCAATTTCATTTCATGTATTTCTTTCGTTTATATAGTTAATTTTGTTTATTAGCTAGTTTGCTTCATATAATTTAGTCTTTTTACCAATTTCTTAGTTTACATATCCACACTAAACACATTGCCTTTTCTTTTTAATTCATCAAATAGTGCTACTATGTTTCTGACAATTATAACTAATTAATGTTGTTAATTGTTATGATAATGTACTTACATATATATAGATATAGTTGCCAATACTATATTCATATTTGACAATTAAATAGTTATATTTGGTTCATTTTATTTTTCTAGTTTTAGTTTAATTTTATTTACAAGTATATTTCATTTTTTTCTATTTCTTTTTATTTTTCTTCTTTTTCTTTTAATGTAGTTTAATTTCCTTGTAAATGTTCCATTTATTTTCCTTTTTCTTCTTATAATGTAATTTTTTCCTTTCAATGTGTCATTTTTTTTTTCTTTTCTTTTCTTATAATGTTAATTCAATGTTCCTTTATTTTCTTAACCTTAGTTTAATGTTCTTTAAATAGATTCATTTTCATCTTCTTTTCTTTTTCTTTTAATAATAGTGTAATTTTCCTTTCTAACATTTTATTTCTTGTAATATAGTTTTGTGTTCCATTTCTTTTCTTTCTTTTCTCTTTCTTTTTCTATAGTTTTATCTTCTTTTTATAATACTTACCTTATTTTTCTTTTCTTTTATTAAATTCAAAAATTACAAAAAATCCTTTTAATAATTGAAACTCATTTGTTCATTTCATTTCTTTTATTTTTCTTTTTTTTTGTTTTGTTTAAAATATAAAATGTGAATAGTTAGTTTTTTTCTCTAGTAGTTTAATAGTATTTTCTAAACCTTCTTATTTTGGCTTAATTTTTTTTGTAAGCTTTTTCTTTATTTCTTTTTCTTTCAAATCTTCAAACATTTGCTTATCATAAAAAAAAACTTGTTATTAGATTCCATTATTTTAGTAAACTTTTTAATATAGGAATTTCACATACTTTTATTTCGGTTATACTTTTGATAGTTTAAGAATATACATGTTTTATATGTTAGTTTAATGTTATGTTTAGAATAGTTTGGTTTATTTTGTAGCAAATCATATTTGGATAATTTTAGCATCTTTTAGCATATTTTTGTTATTTTAGGCAAATCATGATATTTAGTTTGTCTTGAATAATATTGCATGCAAATGTACTTCATGTATCCTTTAGTTAGAAATTACATACCGTAGGCTTAGAATTTTATCCCTTTTAATTTGAAGTGTTGCGTACATATGTTATGTATTTTACATATTTAATTTTAGATGTTCTCTCTTTGCCTCCATTTTCTTTATTTGCATGCATTTGAGAAATCATATTAAAGAACCAATGATGATTAATAGATGCCAACCTTACGGTTGAGCGAGCGGGATATCTAATACCTTCTCCGATTCGTACCTTAGCCCCCAGACCCTCTTCCTCTGGTTGACGTTTTCAATATCAGTAGCCATTTTTGTTTTCTTAGTTTTTCTCAAAAACTAAGTGGCGATTCCATTTTTGACAAAAAGGGATTTTCAAATTTTTATTTTCAAGGTGTTAAAATATTTTTTAAATATCTTTCGAATCTCTTATTTTTGAACATTTTACAAAACTCCAAAAATCCCGGTGCCACTGTGAGATCCTGACCCGTTTTAATTTTTGTGACGTTTCGACGTGTTGTTTGTTGTTTTTACAACAGCATATTTATATGCGTTTTGATGCATGTTTGAGTTTAAATATGCTTGCGGGTTTGGTTCCCGTGGCTATTGGGAGTTGCTATGCTTTTTTATAAAAAAAAGATATTTTTAAGCCTTATAAATATCTGGAGTTAGATATTTTCAAAAGATATATTTTCAAAACTTACTCGCTAAGTTTTTTCCTTTTTCTCGCTACCTTCTCTCTAACTTCTCAGGGGCCTGGGGCTCGATTTTTGACGATTCAACAGCAGATCCTTAGTATCCTCGTCGTGGGCTACGCATTCATCCAGACGAAATTTTATTCCGACAAAGTTTATTTTTGCACGTGAATTGAGGCATTGAGTTTTTAACTCAACGAGGTAGGATTCTAGACTCTACTGTTGTTAAAGAGTGCTATGTGTAATCATATGATGTTTCACTATTTAAAAACGCATGAAAAAGTTGGTTTATGTTCGGTAAAACAGGTTTTTGATTTAAAACTTTTTTTCGTCATTTCGATTTGTTAGAAACAGATTTTGAGAGTTCCTTTCAAGGCTTTGAGGTTGTTTTGGGTTTGGTTATACCCGTGTGTATCAAAATAGGTGTTTGGAGGCTTTGATTTCAGGTTTATGCATGTTTTGGGAGTTGGAAAAGTTTATTTAGGCTTAAAACTCGAAGCAGGGAAAGTCTGGAGCATTTGTGCACGCTGAAGGACGCTCAAGCACTCGCCCAGCGAGCGCTGCTTTCTAGTGGAGAGGCGCTCAGGCGCCTAGCGAGCGCTGTGGTCGCATGGCCATTTTTGGACTATTTTTAGACTATTTTCTTTTGATCATATCTCTCTCATTCAGACTCAGAATTGGGTCATTTTTGTGTTCAAATTGAAGCCCCAGAAGTCTTATTTCGAATGACACCTCTCTCACAATACAATTATTTTTGTAGAAAAAGTTATGACCAAAAGAGTGAGGGTATGTCAAGATTTCTTAACCGTTTGTTACCTATTTTTGGCCGAATGTTTTGGAAAAGGTTATTTTTCATCCTTAGTGGAACTTTTTATCAAATTTCATGTGACCCAAGTGTCGGGACATGACAGTGATGGTTGGCCAATTACGCTATGTGTAGTTATATACTTTTTTATCGGTTGAAATGTTTATATATCATGTTTTGTGTTCAAACCTTGTTTTCTCAGATAAGATCATGTCTTTCGCTTTTAATGGTTTATTACATGATATGACTTGTGGATCTATGATTTTCAAATGTGGTTTTGAAAACGAATGATTTTATGAAAATCTTAACAAATCATATTTTGATGGTTTAGAGCTAACCATTGGGGTTAAATCTCGATTTTGAAAATGTTTTGTTGAAAACAAAGAAAAATATTTTTAAAATATTTTTATTGATCTCCATGTTGATGGACAGATCAATATATACATGTTTAATGTATATTTGAGAAAATATTTTTCTTAGTTGTTGAGCTACGGGTTGGTTTTAAAATGATTCTCTAGATGTATCGGGATAGTGGGTATTTGGCACGAATAGCCCTCGGTGGAAGTCCGAAAATGTGCACAGAGTAGGTACCTTTTGTTCCTTCGAGGTAATTCCCGTAAAGAAGGTAGTTGTGGTGCTCCGTATAGAACTTGTCATTACCTAACCGATCCTATGGGATTAGGTAATGGGCAAGAGTTTATCGTTGCTACCTCTGTCCCCTTATGATAGAGTCAGTACATAGGAATCATTTTATCTTTCTCCTCGGCTGTGCGGTCCGAGTGGAGCATACTGTTTTACCATTTTATTTTCCTCGGCTGTGTGTGTTCAGAGTGAAAAATATCTTTTTTCTTTTTTCGGTGTGTGATTCGAGTGGAATATAACGTTTTGGTTACTGCTTTTCTTTAACTGCAAAAATATTATTTACATTGTTGATATACGTGGTTTTAAGGATGGAAATGTAGAATTTTATGAAGTAAAACCGTTTTGAGGCTCGTGTTAGCCTGATGTGAAAACTTGTGGTTTTAAGTTGGGAAAATCTTTTTGGCTTCTATGGTTGAGCCTGTATGCTTGTGATTGCATATCCTGCTTTACATCTTTACAGTCTATTTCTATTGGACTTCAGCTCACGGTGTGAGATTTTTGCTGTAAAACTTTTTTTAGGTAAGTGTGGTCCTGTAGGTTGACCCGATGGTGTCCGGAGGTGGATAATGACAAGACCCTATAGTCTTGTTTTGTTTGGTAGTTTATACCTTTCTGTATATGTTTCATGTTTTGAGATAACGTGTTGTAAATCATATGAAATTCTTATGGATGTATGCATATTTTAATGCTTTCGAGTGAACCTTGGTTTGGTTGTTGTTTTCTATAATTTGTTACTACGTTTTTCGTTGATGGATTCAATAGTTTAAAAATGGGATTTTCAAATGGTTTAAGCTTCATTCAAATGCTTATGCTTCAAGGAAGATTTTGGAACGGCCTAAGCTTCTTTTAAAACAAAAAGATTTTCTTATTCAGAACACGTATATTGTTTTTGAAGGTTTGGCTTATGGGCTGCAATCATAGTCTCTTGGTTATAATTTTAAATCAGTAAACCCTCTGCAGTACGTTTTTACAAAGGTTTTGGCCCTATTTGGCCTTCTGGTCTTAAATCCCTTTGTTTGGGTGGTTTTGGTGGTTGTTCTATGGCCTTTCGCGTGACCCAGAGTTTGGGGCATGACAACTTGGTATCAGAGCTATGGGTTCCTATGAGCTGTGGGAGACGAGGGTGCATCATCATCTTGTGAGAATGTATGTGTTCTTGGTTGCCTGTGTTTTGAACATAAGCATGTTGATGTTGTGTATATGTGAGCATGGAGGTTGGTCCTTAGGATTGATTAGTCTTGCTTACAGGCGTTTTGATTAATAAACTTGGGGACCAAGTTAGACACATGTTTTACAGCCGTGATTTTTAGCAAGGAATCTAAGTAGGTTGTCCAAAGTGACGCGTCATTCTTATCGGTTCTACTCGGTATCGGTGTTGTGACTGCATAATCGTCGTGGTTATGTGTTAGCATGATTAAGTGCTATATGTTAGAAATAACATGGTAGATCGACCTTAGGTTGTCGTGTTTCATATTTTTTTTCTTTATAACCTGTACCACTTTCGAGATGACGAGACCGTGGTTTGGGTCTTGGATGTGCAACTTGGTTATTATCAGTTGCAGAGGTAAGGTTATGGGTTAAGCGTCGATCACCTGGTATGTTGTCAAACTCATTAGTGAGTCGGGTTCCGCCATGTAAGGTTGGCCTCGGTTGGCAAATCGTTGAGTGTTTGAGTAGAGTTTTGTTCAGGTGTAGTCGAAGCATGGTTGATGACTTTAGCTTGGGTAGCTGGCTTCTCTTTAGAGTAAGTTATCGAAAGTTGTAGAATTCCTACGGGAATGCAAGCCAGTGGTTTAGTCGATATCCTAGTGATTAGGAGATCGCGTTGGGAACCGTGCTAGGTTCATATGGTTGGCTTAGTGCTGAGATAACATATCCTGGGTATGATGTGTCTGAAGGTTGTTTGTGTTCCACCTTAGGTTCAGAGATGGGTATGTTGTTTACCCATGGAAACAAAGTGTGGAGTGATGAGGTTCAGTAATGTACCGTGTGGTCTAGCTAGCCTGGGGTGATAGGTGAGAGATCGTAGGATACGATGCCTATGATCGTGTATACTTTGAGAGCGAAAGTGCAGAAGGTGTCTGCATGGTTGTCAGGATCATTAGTAACTTTGAATGAGAGGTCCCAGAATCGGGTTCCCTTGTTGACGCTGTGCCTTGGACAGTGGGCGCGAGGCGGTGATGTGATTGTGGTTTGCCTAGCAGGAGTTAGGTTGTGTAGCGCAACCTTGTGAAATGAGGTTTTGGGTGCAATGGGATGTGTTGTACCAGGTATGTGAATGGATGGTGTAGCCGACGATCTGAGTATCGTGACCGGAGTTGACAGCAGTTGTGTGACTGTAGTCAATGTGGCCTCGAGGTAGGACTTATAGAGTTCTTAGAGGCTAAGTGTGAGGAGTACTCCCAGTACACTGAGGTTAAGTCATGGTTTCTTGTTAGCCTTTGTCTTTCCTTCAGATGGAAGGAGAGAAAATTTTCTTGTAGACGATTGTTTGGTGCAAGTTGTTTCATCTCGGTTGGATAGAGATGCCAGGTTCTTCATTGATTCAGGTTTTGGTTGTGTTCTGAGACTGTGGAATCTCAGTGGATCTATATCCGTGTGTGACCCTTAGATTTGTGACTCAGGGACTTGTGTCGCTGTGATTAGGTGATTATAAGATGGATTCTTCATGACTTCGACGCATGGTGCGAGATTCTCTACATCTGAACGTCTGTGTGTGTGACCTGGGATCCGATTGCTCCCGCAGTTGAAAATCGTAAAGAATTGCATGATGGGATTGGTATTCTCCCGCGGTGACAAATCGTAAAAGAGTACGTGTGAGTATGGTTAACATGATAGGTCGTGGTAACCTAGTCAGTGTGGCTTATTTGTATGATGGTTGAACCATATGGGTTGTGTTCCCTATGCTGTTTGTTCTTGATAGACAAGGGAGTTAGTGTTAAGACGTAGAGTTCTTTTGTAGTGATCAGTTGAGGATCGTTGACCGTTGTGTGCGTATGGTTGTGTCTCTAACGCTCAGCAGAGCGGGGATTTTGTCAGAATAGTGCGGTTGTGATATGTGTATGGTGGGTTTCTGGTAGACTTTTGTGAGTCTGGCTTGGGTCTTGTTTGGGGCTTGGAACTTCTTTGAGTTCTTGGAGTCGAGGAGTGGTTGTCGACTGCGGTAAGTGTTGTGCTTTGGCATAACTATTGTTTGTGTGGATGGTATCCCAAGAAGTATGAAAAAGTATGATGTTTAAGAAGCCTTGGTTGGCGTGGCCTGTTCAGACCGACGCGATTAATTCGTTGGGAACGAAAGGATCGTGATGAGTTCTGGATATGAGGAAATTTCCAAGGGTAAGATGCAAGTCTTGGTTGATGTCTTGGGTCTGAATGTTTTGCTATTGTGGACTCAATGGATTGAGGTATGTGTTCTGAGTTGGAGTTAATATCGGATGACAGTCATCATATTTGCCTTGTCAGGCAATGGCAATCATGTTTGATTTGAGGTTGGTCTATAGTCTTGGTATCAGTGATTTGATAGCGAGACGTTGAGATGTGTAGTGCCGTGCGGTTGCACGGCAGATATGATTGGGTTTGTATAGGTTGTTGGATACCTATGAAGTGATCTGTCTATGTGAGTTTTGTGGCTATGATGCCGAATTAGTTTTTGGTTGTGTGAAACCTTATCCGGGACAATGGTATGCCACTTTATGTTTCTCCTGGGTGAGAATTGTGGTTTGCGACATAAGTTTGAATAGAGGATGAAGGTTTAAAGGTTTGATGAGATCTGTTCTTTGGTATTCCAGGTGAGTTAAGCGAACTTCTCTATGGAGTTACATGTTTGTGTTATCGCTCGTGAATCGGCATCCTAGTAGCCTCAGTGATGGTGATGTTGGCATCTGTAGGGTGATGATGTGGTATCAAAATCGGTGGTAGTCTCTACGTCCTGGAGTGGATTATGTTCAGCGAGAGTTGTGTTTCAATATGCTTGGGAGTGTGAGTTGGATCTCGACCCGATGTTACGCGGATGTTTTTTGGATGACAGCTGTGTAAATGGGCCTTTCCCGTGCGGGCAGTTTGTGTGGAGATCAGATCTTCAAATCGAGTTCACCTCGTGTGATGCCAAGTTTGGGATTTCAATTGTTGGGGCATTTCTATTGCTGTGCAGTATTGCTAGTTGCATCAGAGATGGTTGATGATTGACGAGCTAGTGTTGGCTTAAGTTTCAGTGTTGAATTTCGGGGACAAAATTCCTTTAAGAGGGGGAGAGTTGTGAGACCCTGACCCGTTTTTATTTTTTTAACATTTCGACATGTTGTTTGTTGTTTTTACAACAGCATGTTTATATGCGTTTTGATGCATGTTTGAATTTAAATATGCATGCAGGGTTGGTTCCCAGGGCTATTGGGAGTTGCCGTGCTTTTTTTTAAAAAAAAAATATATTTCGGAGGTCTATAAATATCTGAAGTTAGATATTTTCAAAAGATATATTTTCAAAACTTACTCGCTAAGTTTTCTCCTTTTTTCTCTACATTCTCTCTAACTTCTCGGGGGCCCGGGGCTCGGTTTTCGACAATCCAACAGCAGATCCTTAGTATCCTCGTGGTGGGCTACGCTTTCATCGGATCAGAATTTTATTCTAACAACGTTCATTTTTGCACGTGGATCGAGATGTTGAGTTTTTTACTCAACAAGGTAGGATTCTAGACTATACTGTTGTTAAATGGTGCTATGTGTAATCATATGCTGTTTTACTGTTTAAAAACGCATGAAAAAGTTGGTTTATGTTCGGTAAAATGGATTTTTAATTTAAAATCAATTTTTGTCGTTTCGGTTGGTTGGAAACGGATTTTGAGAGTTCCATTCAACGCTTTGAAGTTGTTTTGGGTTTGGTTATACCCGTGGGTATCAAAATAGGTGTTTTGATGCTTTGATTTCGGGTTTATACATGTTTTGGGAGTTAGGAAACTTTTTTTTGGGCTTAAAACTTGAAACAGGAAAAGTCTGGAGCGTCTGTGCACGCTGAAGGGCGCTCAAGCTCCCAGCGGGCGCTTAGCGAGCGCTGTGGTCGCACGGCCATTTTTTGACCATTTTCTTTTGATCATAACTCCCTCATCCGGACTCGGAATTGGGTCATTTTTGTATTCACATTGAAACCCCAGAAGTCATCTTTCCAATGACACCTCTTTCACAACAAAATTCTTTTTGTAAAAAAAGTTATGACCGAAAAAGTGAGGGTATGTCAAGATTTCTTAACCGTTTTTCACCCATTTTTGGTTGAATGTTTTGGAAAATGTTATTTTTCATCCTTAGTGGAACTTTTTATCAAATTTCATGTTCCTAAAGTGTTTGTTTGTGGGTGTTCCATGTGACCCAAGTGTCGGGACGTGACAGTGACGGTTGGCCAATTATGCTATGTGCAGTTATATGCTTTTTCATCGGTTGAAATATTTATATATCATGTTTTGTGTTCAAACCTTGTTTCCTCGGATAAGAGCATGTCTTTTTCTTTTAATGGTTTACTACATGATATGACTTGTGGATCTATGGTTTTCAAATGTGGTTTTGAAAACAAATGGTTTTATGAAAATCTCGACAAATCATGTTTTGGAGGTTTGGAGCTAACCCTTTGGGTTAAATCTCGATTTTGAAAACGTTTTGTTAAAAACGAAAAAAAATATTTTGAAAATATTTTTTTTGATCTCCATGTTGATGGATGGATCAATATATACATGTTTAATGTATATTTGAGAAAATATTTTTTGTAGTTGTTGAGCTACAGATTGGTTTTGAAATGATTCTCTAGATATACTATGATAGCGGGTATTTGGCACGAGTTGCCCTCGTTGGAAGTCCAGAAACATGCGCAGAGTAGGTACCTTTTCTTCCTTCGGGGTAGTTCCCGTAAAGAAGGTGGTTGGGTGCTTTGTTCCCTCGGGTTATTGAACCCGTAAACTATGCCTTTACGTTGTGGTGCTCCGTACAGAACTTACCATTACCTAACCAGTCCTATGATGTATAGGGATTGGGGAATAGGCAAGACTTTATAGTTGCTACCTCTGTCCCCTTATGAGGGAGTCGGTACATAGGAATCATTTTATCATTCTCCTCGGTTGTGTGTGTTCCAAGTGGAAAACATCTTTTCTCTTTCCTCGGTGTGTGATTCGAGTGAAAAATAGCGTTTTGGTTACTACTTTTCTTTAACTGCGAAAACATTATTTGCATTGTTGATATGCATGGTTTTAAGGATAGAAATGTGGGGTTTTATGAAGTAAAACCGTTTTGAGGCTCGTGTTAGCCTGATGGAAAAACTTGTAATTTTGGGTTGGGAAAACCTTTTTGGCTCCTGTGGTTGAGCCTGTATGCTTATGATTGCATTTCCTGCTTTACATCTTTATAGTCTGTTTCTATTGGGCTTCGGCTCACGGTGTAAGAGTTTTGCTATAAAACTTTTTTCAGGTAAGTGTGGTTCTGTAGGTTGACCTGGTGGTGCCTGGAGATGGCTAATGACAAGACCCTGTTGTCTTGTTTTGTTTGATAGTTTATACCTTTCTGTATATGTTTCATATTTTGAGATAACGTGTTGTAAATTATATGAAATTCTTATGAATGTATGCATGTTTTAATGCTTTCGAGAGAACCTTGTGTTGGTTGTTATTTTTCGTAGTTTGTTACTACGTTTTTCGTTGATGGGTTCAATGGTTTACAAATGGGATTTTCAAATGGTTTAAACTTCATTCAAATGCTTGTGCTTCAAGGAAGATTTTGGAACAGCCTAAGCTTCTTTTAAAACGAAAAGATTTTCTTATTCAAAACACACATTTTGTTTTTAAAGGTTTGTCTTGTGGGCTGCAATCGTAGTCTCTTGGCTACTCTTTTAAATCAGTAAACCCTCGGTAGTACATTTTTACAAAGGTTTTGGCCTTGTTTGGCCTTCTTGTCTTAAATCCCTTTGTTTGGGTGGTTTTAGTGGTTGTTCTGTGGCTTTTCGCGTGACTCGGAGTTTGAGGCGTGATAGCCATAGTCTTTTCTGGTGACTCTGTTGGGGACTGGTTTATAAAATCAAATAAGAGGGCTAGACTTGAAAACATCATTGGTTCTTATGTATTTCTCATTTTCATTATCGCATGCATGTGCATTGCTCTTCAACCCCCCTGCCTAGTCGACCTGATGCCCTGAACGTTCATCCATTTCGAGAATTGTTGGGAAGGCGGGCAATCCTTACTGACTGTACGCTATCATAGGTGCAGTAAAAGAGTTTGGACATACTGCTTGACCATGTCCTGCACCACTATAGGCATGAGAAATATATATCTGGCTCTATTTAGAAGGTACCCTATTCGATTAACTAAATTTGGCATTTTTGCATATAGTAGCTTAGAACCCTCCATTAGGTGCTGCTAACCCTAGTAGGATTATGTGTTTTGTTAATTGTATGTTTTGATTGCGATTGTTAGGATTGTTTGTTCGGATTAGACTAGTTCTTTTTTTAGGTTCGATCTGGGTTTTCTGTCATCTCTTGTTGTTTAGGTTAGCTTTTCCTTTGGGCTCTTACCCGAGTTTTGTTCTTCACCTTGTTTGGTTTTTGCGTCATAGTTTTCTTCTCGGGATCATACATGTGCTTTGTTTTGAAGTCTCTAGGATAGTTTCTCTCTCTTCCTGGTTCTTCTCGAGTTGTTAGTTCTATACCCCCGCTTTTGTTTAGACTCGTTTTCTTCAAACCTTTGTTATATCCGTGTGAGCTAATTCTGTCTTCATACCGTTATGCTGCCCATTTTTCTTAGATCAAACCGGTCCCTTCAGCCTAGCTCATTTTTCTTGTTGGAGTGCTGCCCATTTCTCTGCCAGAATTTGGTCAATCCTCTCCTTAGCTCTCAAATGTTCAGTTGTTATGCTGCCGGTATGGGCCTAATAGGGACATTGCTTCAGTTTCAGTGATTGTATCTGTTTATGACCAGTCGTTTTGGTATTTGAGATGTGTGCTACCTGTCATCAGAATTTTTATTCGAGAAGTGTCTGATACTTGTTATTCTGCTCTTGGGATTCAGGTTTTCTTCAGGTTTAGATCGTTGAGCCCAGAAGATTACAGTCGACACGTGTTTGGGCTAGGTCAGTGACAGGCAGACTCTACAAGATATCTTAATAATTAGCTAAATTATCTGAAATGGAAGAGAACGAGGTGAATCTAGCAGCCCTAATAAGGGTGATCATTAATACACAGAGAGCCGTAGAGCAGCAAACCTAGGCTCATGTGCAATGTCAGGTGCAGATCTAGGCAATTCAAGCCCTCTTGCCCGGCATAAATGGACGGTCGAAAGACACGAATGAGAACAGTGAAGATTTCTAGGATAACAACCGAGGACAAGACGCACCACAAGTTGCGGCGCCACCTTGGATTCCCCGCTCGGTCTTGGTAAAAGAGGAAAATACAGCTCAGTCCAAAGAATTTGCATTGGCTGAGAAGATCGACTGGATGGAGAAGGTCCTTAGAAAGGCCAAGGGAGTCGAGGAATATATGCTCGATGTTGGGGGACTCTGCCTGTTTTCATACGCCAAGCTCCTGGATAAGTTTAAAATGCCCAACATGAAAAATTTTGACAGAACCGGAGATCACATAATTCATCTCCGAATGTATGTTAGTATCCTGTCGCCAATGGAAATTGATGACCAGCTGAAGGCCCAACTCTTTCACCGATCTCTTTCTAGGGAAGCCCAGAAATGGTTCCTCTCCCTCGATGTAGCAAAGACCAGAACCTGAGAGGACATAGCTACGGTATCTGTTAGTCAGTGCAGTTATAATATCTAACTAAATGTAACCACTCAGGAGCTAGAGACCATTCGTCAAGAAAGCAGAGAGTCGTTTGTGGACTTTTTGACCGGGTGGACAGGAAAGGCAGATAAAATGACAAATCGACCAGCAGAAAAGGAACATGTGAGAATTCTAGTTAAGAATCTGCAATCCCCCCTGAAATGCTATCTGATCACACAGTCGTTCTCCACATTCGAGCAGTTGTTTGATGCTAGGGTTCAGATAGAAGATGCAATCTAATCTGGTGATATCGAGGAGGTCGAGCCAAGCCAAAAGCTAAAAAGACCTTACCCATTCAATAACCAAAACCATCCCACCTCTTCCACTAACCCTGCATCTCGCTCTAACGAGGTGAATTTGCGCAACCCCCAATTAGATCGACCGAATTTTTCACCTTCATCACTTCCTCCCAAAAATAACCAGCCGTCGCAGTAGAACACGCCAAAGGAGAGTTTTCACTCCCCTTAATATCTCTCTATCCACGGCCCTAAATCGACTTATCGAGAAAGGGCCGATAAAACTTCTTGATCCAATGCCGCCTCTTGACCCTTTACCGCTACGCTACGATCCCACCCAATATTGCTCATACCATCAGAGCCATGGACACCCAATCGACAACTGTCTGAAACTTCGCCATAACATTCAGGATCTCATTGACAACAAGGTCATTCCGCCTCTATCTGCACCGAATATCACAGTTGATTTTTAAATTCTTGTAATTTGCATGATTCAAGTCTCGAGTCAAGTCAGAGTCTTATAAGTTTTTACTTTGTTTATATCAGTTGGATGTCGAGTTCGAGGGCGCGTCTGTCTGTGCACCCTCTTCTTTTGCTTTTGCTTTTGATTTTGTAATCCCTGCTCTCTTTGATATCAATGAAATAAACAAAGGTTCTGATTATTCTGCTTTGCTTAGTTTATTTTATACACTTTTTGATGATTTTTAATTCGAATGGAATGTTCCCAAAGAATTAAAAGCTTTAAGAAAAAGAGAAAAAATGCGTACCCAACCAATAATTGAAGAAACTTTGTCAATAAATCTAGGTAATGAAATTAATCAGCAAAATGTTCAAATTGGTTCTTCTTTATCTTTAGTTGAACGAGAATAATTAATAACTTTATTAAAAGAATTCAAGGATGTATTTGCATGGTCTTACGAGGATATGCCCAGAATTGATCCCGATATCGTCCGACACCATATTCCTTTGTATCCCAACGCTAAATCGGTCAAATAGAAATTGAGAAGAATACGGTCAGGATTGGCTCTGACAATCAAAGTAGATCAACACTGGTTTCCTCATGGTAACCAAATACCTAAAGTGAGTGGCAAATATTGTACCAATCTTCAAGAGGATGGATGTATCAAAGTTTGTGCGGATTTTCGAGATCTCAACAAGGCTAACCTAGAGACGACTTCCCACTATTACATATTGACGTCTTGGTGGACAGTACATTGGAGCACAGCCTCTTATCATTCATTGATGGTTTCTCTAAGTATAATCAGATTCTAATGGACCGTGAAGACAGAGAAAATATGACTTTCACTACACCGTGGGCCACCTACTGCTATCGTGTGATGCCAAGGGCAACCTATTAAAGGGCTGCCACTACCTTGTTGCATGATATGATACATAAAGATGTCAAGGTGTATGTGGGTGACATGATTGTTAAGTCCAAAGATCGAGACGACTATATCTTAGTGGTGCAGCAATTTTTTGAAATGATTAAGTGTAAGACGTAAGCCAAACCTCAAAAGAATGGCAAACGAATCGGATGGACGAGCTTCTCTTATTCGATGAAAGAAGGCTGCAAACTCTGTTTTACATACAAGGGTATCAAAAGAGGATAACCAAAGCGTACTCAGGACCTGAGAGAAGGTGACTTGGTTCTTAAAGAAATCAAGGCTCCTATTTTTTATCCAAGATAAAAGTTCAAGCCAAATTGAGCCGGGCTGTATCTGATCAAGACTATTTTGACCGGTGGTGTCACAATCATCATGGACCTGGATGGCAATACGTTCCCCACTCCAAGCAACTTGGACCAACTTAAAAAAAATATACTACCCTTGAGATAAAAATAAAGATAAAATAAAAGCTTGCTGAGATGAAAATTGAAAAGACAACTCAGGTAAAAGTTAGAGCAACCCGCAAGGCCAAAAATCCGAAATGGCGATCTTAGCAAAAGTTAAGGCATCACAAAAGAAGAGTGTCAATACCCGAGTGAAAATCGAGCCCGAACTACGTTATGGTCTGATTCCATCTTTTTGGGATATGTAGGCAGCTTCTTTTAAGAAGTTCGATCACCTTCTTTGTTTTAGTCATCTTTCAGTCCGAGTAATGATCAATGCAAATTTATCTTTGAGTTTTGATAATAAAATTATTTAATTACAAGAATCGAAAAATTTTAAATAATTGGGAACTGCTTTTAGATAAACTTGGAATTTTCATTATTTCAGCTGCGATCACAAGGTTTTGGAAATAAAGGGCAGGCGCGCAAGTCCCAAACTCAAAACAAAAAAGAGAGCTACAAAATTCTAAAAGCAAAGCAAGTTCCTTAAATCTTCCTCCTCTTCGCTTCTTATTCTTCTCCCTCTTCTCAATTTCTGCTCTCTTTTTCCTGAACCAACCACACCTTGTACTCCTAGGGGATCTCAATGTGGGGTAGCTCCTGCATCTCCATTAGTAAACGAGATGGCCAAGCCTCTAGATACCATGCCAGAAATATGACCTGAAAGGAAGATAAATTAATACGACCCCATACGCCGTTAAATATGATCTGGCCTCGACCAAACTGTCTCATGATCCTATGTGGGTAATAGAAAATGGACAGTTGCAACACAATCAGCAAAACATCTGGATGGTCCATAATAGTCAAAGTCATAAAAGGGAACTGCCTCTAGGAGCACTGCCAAGTGATGTTTCTTCTAATCGGTAAAGAAAAATATTGTCTCCAAGCTGCCTCAGTAGTGCATATCGAGTAAAAAAGATGATAGACAAAGACAATAGCGATGTACCCTCTCGAATCCTATTTCTACAGAAGATTTACTTTCTCTATCAGCCAAATCTGATAAGAGAGAAAAAGAGGTAAGAATCGAGAGAAATCAGCAAAAGGAGAGATATGTGGAGATAGTGGAAAAAGGAGAGAAGAGTAGTAAAATTTGAGAGAAATCAGCAAAAGGAGAGAAGAGCATTAAAAATCAAGAGAAAACAGCAAAAGGAGTGAAGAGCTTTAAATATCGAGAGAAAATCAGCAAAAGGAGAAAAAAGTAGAGAAAATGAGAGATTTGAGTTTCACCTTGGAGAAACAGAGTACTACCGACAAAAGTCGTAATTACACCTGGGTGGATAGCACTAGACCAATCAGAGTTTCAGCCAAAACTAGGGGCACGAAGTCCTTTCATGCCCTTATTTGCTCAGTAATGTCCACCAGAATAGTGCTAAATCGGTTTCACAAGAAACCAGAAGGTATCGGGCAAGCAAACAGATGCACAGAACATAACGGTACCGCAACAAAAAGTTAAAGTCACCAAGGGCACCGGTTGGACAGAATTTGTGTCCAATGAATCCCCATAGATGAAGAAAGAAACCTCCTGGCCAATTAGGCCACAAGGATGCATGATGAACATGGAAGGTATTAGCATGAACTCCCGTGGGACGAGATTAAGAATGACGGTGAACTCCTCTACAGTGGGGCATAACTCTTCAAGACCAAAGCAGAAAACATGAGCCCGTGGATCCTAAAAGCTGTGTAGCAGCCCTTAGCAATGGTTCGTTGATCTATGCCCTGGTGCGCCAGGCAAACTTCTTTCAAATCCTAGTCATATGCAAAGCGTTGTCTAAGTTCTAGGTTCGTAAGACGACCCTTGGGTTTCCTAAGCCCTGGTGCGCCAAGCAAATCTTTCAAGCCCTAGAAGACTAGGCACCTAAGCCCTAGTGCGCCAGGCAAATCCTTTTAACCCTAAGTTCGTGTGTGAGTGAAGATCCTTATGTTCTCTCTAAACGCTAGTCCATAAGGCGTCTAGGTCCTAAGTCCAGAAGGTGTCTTAGGTTTTCTCAAAACCCTAGTCCATAAAGCGTCTAGGTCCTAAGTCGAGAAGGTGTCTTAGGTTTTCTTTAAACCCTAGTCCATAAGGCGTCTAGGTCCTAAGTCCAGAAGGCGTCTTAGGTTTTCCAAGCCCTAGGAAACTAGGCACCCTAAGCCCTGGTATGCCAAAAAAATCTCTTAAGCCTTAAAAGACTAGGCACCCTGAGCCTTGGTGCGCCAGGAAAATCTCTCAAGTCCTAGAAGACTAGGCACCCTAAGTCCTGGTGCGCCAGGCAAATCTTGCACGTCCTAATAAAAGACTAGGGATCCTAAGCCCTAGTGCGCTAGGCATCCGAGTTTTTAGGTCTTAACTCGACCTATTAATTCATGGTTATCCTTCCCGATAAATCTAATTTTAAGTTGTAACTTGGATTTTAATTATTTTTATCTCATACCTCATCCCGAGTTTTTAGGTCTTGACTTGACCTATTAATTCGTGTTTTCTCCCAATAAATTTGATTTTAAGCTGTGACTTGGATTTTAATTATTTTTATCCCGTGTTTTGTCTATAATTTTTAGGTCTTGACCCGACCTATTAATTCGTGTTTATCCTTCTCGATAAATCTAATTTTAAGCCATAACTTGACTTTTAATTATTTTTATCTCGTACCTCGTTCTAAATTTTTAAGTCTTAACTTGACCTATTAATTTGTAGTTATTCTTTCCGATAAATTTAATTTTAAGCCGTAACTTGGCTTTTAATTATTGTAATCTCGTACTTCGTTCTAAATTTTTAGGTCTTAACTCGACCTATTAATTCGTAACTTCCTTCTGATAAATTTAATTTTAAGCCGTAACTTGGCTTTTAGTTATTTTTATTCTGCTTTCATCTCGAAATTGTGAGGTCTTGACTCGACCGATCAATTCCTTTCCCGGCTAAAATAATTTCTAGGATCTTGACTCGATCCTTTTAATTATCTGATCTCCAGCCAAGGTCTTAGATCTTGACTCGATCTTTGACTTGCTTGTTCGTTCCCATGAGATCTTAACTCAATCTTTAAGGGTTGTTCGATCATACCAGTGCCTACATCATACCAACATCTGCATCATGTTAACATTGCATCATGTTAGCATCTGCATCATATTTCTTATCTTGCATCCTTGCATTTTGTCACGTGAACTACATTTTGGTCTGATCCCTAGCAAATGGGTACGTAGGCAACTCGATAGAAATTCGAGTACGACCAATATCATATGTATGCTTGTATGTTTGTGGCCTAAGATTGACAGCTCGATCAAATGAATGTTGTCTTTGGATCTTTGATATAACTTGCATCACGCGTTGCTATGCAAGTTATATCAAAGAGGGTTAACTGTAGACACCCCAATTTGACCCCGCCCAATCTTAGGTGAATTCGATGATAAAAAAATCTTGAATGGTGCCTCAGTACGATCCTCGAAAAATTATACAAGCTCAGTATTTGAACCCAATCATCAAAACCTTCAAACTAGTGAAATCATCATTGAACCGCTACATTGAACCAAGGGGTCGCCAACTCCATTGTGGCGACCGCCAATAGAACCTCTTGGAAGCTTTACCTTTTTACAGCGACCACCATGTCCATACCTGGCGACCGCCAACTCCAACCTGGCGACCACCAACTTGCATAGTGGCGACCGCCATAAGAAGCTTCTGGAACCTTTTCAAAAGTGGCGACTGCCAACTCCTAACATGGCGACCTCCATCTCCAAAAATCCTGACGTGTCCTAAAACGTGTCAACATCTCATTGGTTGAAAAATTCTATAAATATCGTATCTCCTGGTATGTTTTGGGGATAGAATTTTAGAGAGAGATTTAGTGAGAGAAACTCTGCTGAGTCGCCGAGTAAATTCGAGCCCCAACACCGAAGCCTTGCCAAAATATTGAGATCCAAACCTCCGACGTCTACATTGAAGCCCTACCTTGGAATCACCATCCGAGGATTGAACCATTGAAACACATTCCCTGACTTGAAGATTCTTTAGCGATCCCAGTACCTCGCTTGGATCCCCCATCTTTCTAACTCCATTCTCTCTCTTTTAGAGTGATCGGGTTAAGTTCAATTTCATTTTATGTATTTCTTTCGTTTATATAGTTAACTTTTTATTAGCTAGTTTGCTTCATATAATTTAGTCTTTTTACCAATTTCTTAGTTTACATATCCACACTAAGCACATTGTCTTTTCTTTTTAATTCATCAAATAGTGCTAATATGTTTCTGACAACTACAACTAATTAATGTTGTTAATTGTTATGATAATGCACTTACATACATATGGATATAGTTGCCAATACTATATTCATATTTGACAATTAAATAGTTATATTTGTTTCCTTTTATTTTTCTAGTATTAGTTTAATTTTATTTACTAGTATATTCTATTTTCTTCTTTTTTTTAATGTAGTTTAATTTCCTTGTAAATGTTTCATTTATTTTTCTTTTTCTTCTTATAATGTAGATTTTTCCTTTCAATGTGTCATTTTCTTTTTCTTTTCTTTTCTTGTAATATTAATTCAATGTCCCTTTATTTCCTTAACCTTAATTTAATGTTCTTTAAATAAATTCATTTTCTTCTTCTTTTCTCTTTCTTTTAATAATAGTGTGATTTTTCTTTCTAGTATTTTATTTCTTGTAATGTAGTTTTATGTTCCATTTCTTTTCTTTCTTTTCTCTTTCTTTTTCTATAGCTTTATCTTCTTTTTTTAAAATCTGATCTTATGTGTGTAATCCGCACTCTACACAGCAGATTAAATACTATACAGAATATCGGACATCCATGTATAACATTAAAAAAATGATGCACACACATTGCTCATAAAGATTCTCATAAAATAAAAAATTAATTTTATTAAAATAAAATTAAATAATAAAAATATAATTTTCAGTATATCAACCCTAATAATCTCCCACTTATACTTAAAATCATGCTGGCATATATCTGACTCTCATGCCCTCTACATGACTATCAAAAGATTTAACTGATAAGTTCTTTGTAAAGGATCTACAAGATTGTCTCCTGATATAAGTTCTATGTCTGACTGAAAATTTGAATCTGTGTACTCCAAATGTACTAGACTATCTGCCTAGTAAACCAACATATAACTTTTAATTCTTTTCAGGTACTTGATTATATTCTTTACCGCAGTTCAATACTCTTACCTTGGGTTAGACTAATATTTGCTAGCCATGCTAACGACAAAACAGATGTCGGGTCTAGTGCAAAGTATAGCATACATGAGGCTTCCTACTACCGAAGTATAAGGAACTGCCTTCATCTTCTCTATCTCATTAGGTATCTTAGGACACTGATCCTTAGATAGAGTGTTTCCATGCCTGAAAGAGATAAACCCTTTCTTGGAATCCTGCATGCTAAAACGAGCAAGAATATTATCGATATACTTTGCTTGTGATAAGCCCAACATTCTTTATTTTTGATCTCGCACAAGCTTGATCCCAAAGATGTGACTGGCTTCTCCCATATCCTTCATATCGAACTGCCCAGATAACCATACTTTAACCGTAGATAATGCCCCCACATCGTTTTTGATTAGCAAGATTTCATCTACATAAAGTACTAGGAAGATCACCACGCTTCCGTCACACGTCTTGTACACACATGACTCATCTGGACCTTGATCAAAACTATAAGACTTAATGGCTTAATCAAATCGAGTATTCCAAGACCTCGATGACTGCTTAAGTCCATAAATAGATCTCTTAAGCATACATAACGTGTGCCCTTTTGCAATGAATCCGTCTGGTTGTATCATATAGATATACTCATCAAAACTTTCATTAAGAAAAGCTGTCTTGACATTTATTTACCAGATTTTGTAATCGAAATGAACGGCAATGGATAAGAGAATCCGGATAGACTTAAGTAGGCAACCGGTAAAAATGTTTCCTCATAATCGATCCCTTCTTTCTGAGTGAACCCTTTAGGAACGATCCTAGCTTTGAAGGTTTTAACATTCCCGTCTTCTCCTCTCTTCCTCTTGTAGATCCACTTTCATCCAATTGATTTTATCCCTTTGGGTAGTTCTACAAGTTTCTAGACCTAATTAAAATACATAGATTCTATCTCTAAATTCATAGCCATTTGCCAAAGATCTGTATCTTTATCTTGAAGTGCTTCACTATAATTACAGGGGTCGGTTTCTAGTTCTGCCGGGATTCTATCAAAAGACTCTCCTAAAAATATATACTGGTCAGGTTGATGAAAAACCTTCCCACTACGACAAGGCACTACCTGTGTTGTGTACTAACAGTAACACATTGTGCAGAATCAGAACCATGTGCATCAGCACCCTGTTCTTGATTTGCACATGTCCCGATAATCCTCCCACTATGACAAGGTAATAGAATATCAATGACTTGTTCTTCCGTTCTACTGATATTTTTTCTCAGTTCTTTTAGAATAATTTTGCTTTTAGGCCTGTGATCCATAATATAATCGTCTTTCAAGAATCGAGCATTGGTGCTAACAATGACCTTTTGATCTTTAGGATTATAAAATAGACCGTCCTTCACCCCCTTGGGATACCCCATAAAGAAATAGACTTTTGTCCTTGGTTCTAATTTACCCTCGTTTTCTTTCAGCACATGTGCGGAACACCACCAAATTCGAATGTGTTTCAGACTAGGCTTACGTCTGGTCCATAATTCTATGGGAGTAGAAGGTACTGACTTAGAAAATACCATGTTCATAATGTAAGCCGCTGTCTCTAAAGCAAGTCTCTAAAACGAATTGGGCAAACTTGAATAACTCATCATGGACCTTACCATCTCCATAAGAGTCCTATTCTTTCTTTCTGCTACACCATTCTGCTAAGGAGTGGCAAGTGTAGTCAACTGGGATGTAATTCCCTCATAAGACAAGTAGTCCTTAAACTCTCCAAAGAGGTATTCTCCACCACGGTCGAATCGTAGTGATTTGATACTTTTACCCAGATACTTCTCCGCCTCCGCTTTGAATTCTTTAAATTTTTTAAAGCATTCAAACTTACGGTGCATCAGGTAAATGTATTCATACCTTGAGTAGTCATCAATGAAACTAACAAAATACTCAAAGCCACCTCTAGCCCGGATTATCATAGGACCACACACATCAGAATGAACTAGCTCCAACGGTTCTTTAACTCTATAGCATTTGACCAAAAAGAGCCTCTTGGTCATTTTACACTCTAAAAAAGATTCACAAACTGAAAGTGCCTCCACTTTCAATGAACTCAAAGGTCCATTTGCTACCAATCTGTTTATCTTTTTTGGATTAATATGACCTAAGTATAAGTGTCAAAGAAACGTTTGGTTCATTAAAGATGGAAACTTTCTCTTATATGGTAAATTAGATGTGTTATTCAATTCAGTTAGTTACAGTATAGGAGAGATAGGAGTAATTACGTAAAGATCATCCACCAATGTACCAGAACGGATAACCCATTTATTATCCTTAATAACTATAGAGTTATTAAAATAAACTAAATATCCGTATTTAGCTAATCTAGAAACGAAAACTAAGTTCCTTCTAATTGAGGGTACATAAAGACAATCTCTCAATATTAAAACCCGATCTGTACCAAAACTAAGAGTGACATCTCCCACTACAACTACTGTTACCTTTGTATTATTATTCATATGCAAGTATATTTCCCCATCACTAAGTCGTCGGATTTCCTAGAACCCCTGTAACGAATTGCAGACATGATTAGTTGCTCCCGTATCTACACACCAAGTACCGATAAATAACACCGCTAAACTAGTTTCCACAACTAGTGAACAAAAATTACCCTGTTTGTTCTGTTTTTTGAGAAATACTAAATATAACTTTTTCCCGTGCCATGTCTGGTTGTAGTGAAAACATCTGCCTTTTGGATTTTTCACACCAGTCCGTAGCTCACTAACTACCCTGGAAATCGTGTATCCCTGTTTCTGAATTTTTTTCTTCTTCATGCCTTTCGGTCCAGAGAAAGAACTTTTTTTTTTTAAACAAACACATTTTCTGGTATTGAAGGAATACCATTGGTAGTTAAACATATATCCAAGTTACTTTTTCAGTCAACACAGTTCGATCCCGTAAATTTTTTTTTTTAGTATTAAAGCGAGTAGGGTTGAAGCCATTTTAGTCCTAAGAATCACATAATTAAAAAATCATTAATTATGATGAGCAAAATTTTAAATTTATTTTAATTTAGTTTCCTCTATCATTTTAAAATTAATTCGTCAGCAGCCTAGTAACCTGAGAATAGCATGCCTCGATGGGAGGACGTCTACTATCCTTCATAAGATCAGGCAGGCCAATTCCTTTTAATTTTACTATCTAGACAACTGACCATACTAAGTTAAGTTAAATTAAATAGCTAACACAGTTTCGATCTATAATATAATTGCAGTGACTCAAATGGAGAAAATATTATTATATACAGTTATGTATTAATTATCTCTTAATTCCAAATCAATCGTTTCGCAATGAACCCTTCAGATGGAGAAGCGATTCACACTAACAATTATCTAGAATTATCCCTAAAGGAGATTTGTACTGGCGATACCACAATTAATCTGTCGATTAGGGAGGAAGGCCTTACTGTCGACACGCAAGGTTTAATTGCATCGCTTACAAATTGGTGATGGAGACCGTGAGATTTATCTGTGAATAAATTTTTTCTTTTACTTAGATTATTAAAATATTTTTTACTGTTATAAAAATTCGTTTAATTAAAATAAATTTATTAATTTCAATAAATATTTGATCTGAAAGAATCAAATATCTTCCTGTATACACGATTCCAAAAATTCTGATTTGTCAAACCATCTTTTCGTGTTTAAATGCGTAACAAATAAAATTTAATAAATGCACAGTTTTCCTTCAGTTTTGCAGTTAAGGTAGTGATTAAATGTATTTATTTATTTTATTTTTCGTTCCACATTTTTCAAAAAATTATAATTTATTTCGATTAAATATTTTTTTATTTAATTAATTCAAAATCCAGAATTAATTCCCACGTTTTTTCAAGATATCCAATTTTATGAAAAATCATCCTAAACGTGATATTTTGTAAAAAATAAAATATCTAAAGTTTTTTTATTTAATTAAAATTAATTAATTAAAAAATTATTTTATTTTCTATTACAAAATATTTTAATTAAAATCAAATTTTTAAATTAATTAAATTAACAGAAAAAGTAAAATAGGTATGCAATCATCCACGTAGTTCATGTATATATAAACATGATGTATATATCCCGATTTTATGATTCAAGTGAAATGCTGAAGCGTTTCAGTCTTCCGAAGAGGATAAGCTTTAATAATCCTCTTTTATCTCTGATTCCTGTGTTCTGATTGCATCAGACTTTCCTGATACTATCTGATATATTACTATATATCAAATCAGTCTCGTATCTATCAAAAAATCAACACAAAGCAGTCCCAGGAGAGTGAAAATAGTTGGCCACCACCAGCCACCACCGACGCCACCTTGCCGCCGCCGCCTTCAAGCGGCTCCTGTCGCTTCATCCAAGCTCCGTTTTTTACAAGCTTAATATAATTGGGAAGCTCTCGAAATATAAAATTTTTCTCTCAAAAAATCTATTGGAAACATTCCTGAAAAACTTTCAAAAAAACTGCCCAAACCACAAAAAACGCAACTGGTCGCAACAGCACTGTGCCGCCAACTTTTCGAGGCTTTTTTGACATGTTCCCGAACTTCGTTTTTGATGTACTTTATATCAAAAGAAATCTTTCGAAAAGTAATATTTTTCTATAAAAAATCTGCTCAAAACAATCCATAAAAACTGTCAAAAAAACTTCCCAAATATGCTACTACCGCACCCCAGCGTCGCCGCCTGGTATCGCCAACTTTCTGAGGCCGTTCCGGCCTTATTCAAACTTCGTTTTTGACGTTCTTTATACCGTTGGAAAGCTCTCGAAAAATAAAATCTTTTTGTCAAAGAAACTGCTCTAAAATTGCCCAAAAAACTACCAAAAAATTGGGTGAAAGTTGCTACCGCAGGCCACCAGCGCCGCAGTTTTTAACCGCCTCCCGTTTGAGCTTTTTCTGGTGCTTTTTTTATGATGATTTTTTGTGCAAAAATAGCTTGAATATCTAGCCATACGATTCTTTGAAGAACGCCTCAAAAATAGTGCCAAAACAGCCCCGAAATAGCCCCTGAACCTTGTCACTGGGCGCCAGCACCGCTGCTACCAGCTTGTTTGCTGCCTATTTGGGTTGTGATTTTGGTCAATTGTTTTTTGTTCTTTACAGTATTTTGAGATATGTTTTACTGCTATTTTATGTTTAAAAAATTGACCAAAAATAGTCCCAAAAATAGCACAAAAAATTATCAAAACTGCCTCCGAACTGCCGCCGGTAAAGCCGCCAAAACTAGGCTATTTTCGTAATTTTTCTCCGTTGTTTTTAACTTGTGTTTATGCTGTTTTTATACATAAATATGACAGGAAACGCACAAAAAAAAACCGTTTAAAACTAATAAAAACTTACCGCAATCTATGGCCCGTAAAAACTCGAACCACAGCCGGTGCCGCCTCCGTTCTTTGTGTTTTTGAATATATTCAACATGTTCTTAAATAATCTAAACAGATATTTAAAAAGATAAAATTAGCTATTACATCGATTCTATGTCCCAAAAGCTCACATTCAATCTATCACGGTCAACCCTCGTGATTAAAAAAAATAATAAAGTTAGCAACAGTTCTAAAACTACCCAACCCCGATAACCAAAAATAAAAAATAAAATGGTTCTGATACCAATTGTTGGAGGTAAGACTGCCAAAATTTTTATTTTTTCAAATGATTAAAGAAAAAAATTAAATGAACAAAAAATTTCTAAAACGGGCTCCAGATAAAATTTTTGACGACGAACGATCAAAATAAAATTTGTGCATCCAAAGTTAATTTAAAAAAATACCATTTTACCAATCGAATCTTCAACTACGATTTGAATCCGAGTTGAAGTTCTTGTCAGATCTTCTACTGCTTTCCCTTATGCGATTCTTGCGTGTAGAGTGGGCTACAATATATCAAGAATACGTATCGACAGAACTTAGAAGATAAGTTATGAAACTGGTTTAGCCTACCCACATATTTATAGAGCTACAGCAGGGACCTAGGTGTTGGAGCAGAAGTAAAATTTTTGAACTGACGCCATGACCGTTAAAAATGACGTGTGCGTTTTTCATGAAAACAATGAACTATATTAATCTTAATAGCATTATACCTTTATGAAACTTGTCGAAAAGTTTCAAGAAGTCCCGAATACGTTGAAGACAACCTTGCAACCTTCTCACGTATGACCCGGACGCGCTACGATGATCTCGGTGTGGGCACCGATTCCAATCGAAGTCTTTTTTTTCCTCTTCGATTTCTTCTCACACTTGTCTCCAAAAAGCAAAAATCAATTTGGCAAAAGAGAGAGAGAGCGGCGGCTTGGTTGGTGTGGATTAGGGTTTTAGATTTTTTTTTATATTATAAGCCACCTTGTGATATATTACTACATATATCAAAGATAATGATAAGAATATATATTCTCCTTTCTAAAACTAAGGAAGAGATATATATCTTCCATAAAACCTAATTTCCATCCCCTTATTAGGGCCGGCCACCCAGGCAGTAATCCCTAGGTGTGCCAAATTCGAAAATCGTCTTCCAATAATTTAATTTAATTCCTGAATGTCCCCGGCAGCAAAACCAACATTCAAATTAAATTAAATAATAACCGAAACTGATAAGAAAATTATTCGCGCGTATAATGGGCTACGTGAGGGATCACGAGAAAATATAGGACTCGGCCTAACCATACGACAAAGTCGGATATCTCTAACTCTGTCCCCGAGTTAGATCCTTTATCGCACGAACTAGAACTTATTCCACTAAAGGTCCTGACTGAACTCTCTGCCCTAACTCAAATTATGTCTTAAGTTTCCAATTATCAAATGCACTTAATTCTCCTAACGTTTAAGATATGAATTTTCGATAAATAAATTAGGTTACTGACAGCCCGATTTATTTATCCTCTTTTCCTCGCAACCGCGCTGCTTAATCTTTTGATATGCTGGATCTGAAGACCCACTGTACATGTTTAGCATAATCAAACCTACAAGCAAAGCACACTAGGGGAACTCCTCAACCTAAATCGGATGTGGTTTCCATCAACTGATTATCAATCATCAAACAAACAATGCCAGTACCCAACTCATCGGTATTGTTGATCTCATGGAGAAAATCTTAACCATTGACGACTTAAAGTACTGTACATTATCTGAACACAATTAATCAATCACTTCGGGATTAAGAGTTCGTGCAATACATGATAATACGG